>LJIJ01004634.1:0-14168 GCA_001718145.1 Orchesella cincta
AGACGCCTTCGTGCAATTCAGTTGCCATTGTCAGTAGATGATATAAATAGCGCCCTTAGTAGCTCTAAAATGGCGGTAAAAACTCCGTTAGAAGCAGTGTGCTTTGCGGCTTTATGGCTTTTAATTTAGTATTGCGGTTGTATCTTGGCGTCTACATAGCTTCTAAAAGCTGGTATAAAGTAGCTGCAAAGCTTGAGTTTATTATTAGAAATATTGTGGATTGTCTTAATAATTTGCTTCGCCAAAAAACCAAAGTACAGAAATTTATGGGTCATTTTTCAAATTTTTATAACATGCTTAAACATCACATAGAATATCGAATGTTTTTAGTTAATTACACGAATTGAAGACCTCTTTGTGAAATAGCAACACGGAAAAATATAAAATATTGTTAAATAATTATAGTTGTGCACATTAGTTTCGAGGTTAAAAAACAAAGTAATTACAAAATAGGACTACATTTCAATTTTTAAACTACATCTTGCTTTCCTTAATTAAATTAGGGATTGAAATTCCTTCGAAACCAAATAAATGGCACATTAGAGTATGATAAATTTCATCAGCAAAAAAAACCTATGGTTTTTAACAAAGTTTGACCAAAACGATTCGATCAAATTTTAATGTTACATAAAAAATTTAGCTACGAAGACATTTTATTTTATCGCACGAGAAAGGAGGGACATTTTTCGGAGGAGGAAATCGAATTCTCTTTTCTAGCAAGCTTTGCGGCTCACATAACAAAAATCCAATTTACTTAGGCTCCTTTATTAATTTCCGCCTAAAACCAATTCTCCGCATACTTCTTCAGGAACAGGTCTGCCTTTTTAAAAGTTTAAAAGCAAAGTTCCATCTAAAAAAAACAAAAAAGTTCATTTCTGTCTTGGCTACTACCAAGCTAACTCCTCTCACCATGGCACATTTGATATTTCAAGTCCTTTTTAAAATTCTGTCATTGGCCTACACCTTAAATTGTCTTAAGTTACCCTTTCAAATCGATCAAAGTTGCTTCATAAACCTTGTTTATGAGCGGGATTATCTTGACGAAGTTTCCAACCCCTTTCAAATGCCAGAACTTATAAACCATTTACCTGAAAATGATAACTACGTTCAGACCTTCACACTATCAAATGTGGCTAATTTTAGCTTTTCCTTCGACATTGTTGATATTCTGGAGGGTGAAAACGTTTCAATATCTGACGGCTACTTTCGACTCTACTCAAAATATCGAGAAAGTTGCATTACATTTTTTCTTGCAACTCCTTCGTTTAACGGAACCATCGCGGCAATCACGCGCTCTGGTTATGGAACATCAGAACAAGCATTGTTTCTGGTAGCAGTTCCAAGTCAGAATGATGTGATATCTGGTTTCATAACTGAATTCAAATCCTTGGAATCAGAGACAAGCTACGCGTTCTATGCAAGCCTCGCTTTTATGATGGAAGAGTCAAATTACGAAAAGATTATCGTGTACTGCTACTATTGTTTTGACAAACTGCACACAATTTCACACGCTACTTGACATTATCAAGGATCGGTTTCGAATGCAAACGGCGGAATAATCAAAGCTACGGAAGACCAATTTTCGTAAGATGGATAAAGAAGAGAATGAAGGCTTATCTCAAGTCCCCCATTGAAAAACACGCGACAAATTCTACAACAGTTTGGATCTGCAAATTCAATCGGAATTTGTGATTCTCCTTGTTACAGCCCAGGAAATTAACACAACGTTTGGTTTCGCTGAGCAATTTAAATCTTGGGATGATAACGAGATCTCTTGGTATATGCTAATTAAATTTCCTAGGGAAATACTTCAACGTGTAATCAACACAATTGCTGTCACACGAGGAACGTATAGGATATTGAACCAACGTAGTCTCACAACGATATACTGCATGGAAAGTTCTGAAATGGTCAAAATCAGTTGGGAAATATATTTCACTGTCTTTGATTTCCCAACATGGATGTGTATACTTTCAGTCATACTAACATACGCATTTCTCTACAAAAGCTTGCTGAGAGCGGCAGATTTGATTGGGATCCTGTTGGATATGGAATTTGGGGTTAAACATCCGCGAAAAATTCTCACTTTCTATCTTGTTGGTGCGATGTTTTTACCTTGGGCGTATGAAAGCGGGATGTCGACCGACTTTGCCAATTTCGAACTGCCAACAACCTTCAAGGAAGCTTTGAAACTGGAATATCGTCTTTGGACAGCTCATCTAAATTTGGTGAGGACATCCGCCCATCTGTTACCTGATAGTTCAAAAATTGCTATTCAAAGAACGGTTGATATTGTCAACATTTCGGAGGTGTTTTCTTTGGAAGACAACTTTACGTTTCCAACCAAACCAAGAGCGAAATTGGAGGCAATGGCTAAGAAAAAGCTGATGTTGGCAAGGGGATCGGATAGCATGTTCCATTTTCCATCGCTGGCACAAACCCTTTCGTTGATGGAACAAGCTGTTGTTGAGAATGATTTTGTGTGCGGCACTCTTGGGCAAAGTGGCCTCTATGGCATTCAGGTAGTAAGTGCATACCAGATTGAGGGATATTTGTCCATGATGTTAAATCGATTGGTGGGATTTTGTCTTGAGGGGGGATTTCCTGCTTATTATCAGGGATTGATAACAATAAAGCAGGTTCTAAAAAATAGGTTGAATGCAGAAGATATCCGGAGAGCTCTTAGTAGCACCAGTATGGCTGCAAGAACACCATTGCCGCTGTGTGTTTTGGGTATATGCTTGTGAGCTTGGCTCTGTTTTTGGGATTTGGCATTTTAAAGAGTTACCAAAAATGGGATGTTTTGGCAGCAAAATTCAGATATGGGTTTGATAAAATAGTTTCAAGATGGAGGTCTTTACTTGGTCGTACGTCCGGGTTCAAGCACGCAAGAATACCTTGTAGATTGGTTAAACAGTTGAAGAACCAAAAAATAACTCCTTTGGGACTAACTTTAGGAACAAAAAAGAAACACAGAATTTTTTTAAGTAGAGGACCATTTTCGTTAAATGTTAGTTTAGTACAATTCCCTATTATTGTTGAAACATACGACAAATATACGAGTACTTAAAAAATAAAACCAAAAATTCATAGTATAAGGTATCTGTTAATATGTATTTTAAGATTACGTTTGTTCTTTTTAATGTTTAAATTAAAATAATCATAAAAATGTGTGAAATAAAACAAAAGATTAAAGATTATCCGCCTGTTTATAATTAACCCGGGACTGGATTTAGAGTTTACTAACTCTAAAAGCAATTTAAGCACCTAAAGTATGCAAAACTAGTTGTACAAAAAGTAAATTGAAAATTGCGAACAACCAAATATTTTCAGTTTTAAATAAACCAATAGTTGCATAAAACAATTCTACCTAGTACTTACATCTTTAAATCCTAGGTTTTTTAAATTTCACATAAAAAGCAACAAAGTTCGTTTAGGTGGGATATTCCTTCTAAAAACGATACCCGGGTCAATTTATCAATTACCTGATTGTCAACTTATGGTCTTTCAATATCGTGGAGTGAAAAAAACGAACATAAATCGTATAAAGAAATAATTGATTAAATTGATTTAGATTCAGCTTGTCTTTTCTGAAACTTCTCTTCATATTTATTTGGCTTATTTCATTTCAAATTGTTCAACTTGCAGCCTAGTTTTATGGAAATTATTCCGAAAAACCTTGTTCCAACCTTAATATTATTATCAAGAATGGTTTGGATGTACGCGGTGGAAATAGATACGATCAATTCTCAGTCTTACAATATGCACCATGTTCAACATATTAGTACGCAGTTTTTCCTGAAAGCATATATCTCCATTTCATGGAATTCGGAGAAAATTAATTACTCTGAATTATTATGGCTTATCAATTATCGAAACGAAGTGCATTTCTATGTTTTACAAAGCAACTAATCGCTCTGTCGTGTTTTCTGTATGACGTTTTAATTGGCTGACTAGATAGTAGCGAAAACCAAACTGGGTACAATTCTGCATAGTTGCAACTTGGGAATATTGAATGAGTTCCATCTTATCTGAAATAATGTTGCAATTTCTTGTATGTGGGCAAAGATTAGAAGTACAAGTTTTGCCAAAAACAATCACAATGACCCGAAGACAAATCCAATTAAAGTTATAACCTTCAGTCGTCAAACAAAACCCAATTAGAAAGCTGACATCCTCATCGTTCATACCTCTCGAAAAAGTCACGTAAGCGTTTTGAAAGGCAAACAAAAATGTTGACACAGAACCTCAAACTTTTTCTAAAATTTGTGAGGCTTGGCTCCCACTCCCTAAATCTGGAGTGGGATGAAGCATCAAACAAAATACAAATGCTGTCTAAACGCAGATCAACCATACAATTGTTTAAATGTTATTTATTCAAATTTATGACAATTGTAGTCTTACTACAACTCGGGTTTGGACCTCCGTTGTCCGACTTTGATATGATTTCTCAAATTGTAATTGGATTTATTGCAGTGCTACATTTTCTTGGACTCACTTATTTACACACTTGCAAAGGAAATGAGGAGGAATTGGTGACAAGCATCAATGGCTACATACAATTTGGCACAATGTACCGCACAGGTAACAGAATTTAAAAATCAATTTAAAAATCATTTATTAGTTTTTTCACTGTGCATTTTTCTTTTTAAAAGCTATGACGTTTAATCCAACACGAACTATCGTAGAGAAGCTCAATCTTCTGTTTTCTTACGTGCTGCCAGTTTCTATAACATTAAACTCTGCCATAATGCTATACGGAATCCACTGGAATGATCCCTGCAAGCCGTCTCTTGCCGGTTATTGGCTTTTAGCGGAATGTGACGAAAATTACGGTCTAAATTTGAGCACAAGTTTTTGGAAACGCAAAGCTGCAACATTACTAAAACTGCACCTTTTACTTATAAATCATTATATGTTGATGTCTGGAATCAACGCGATAATATTTATCATAGCAGGTTTCAAAATTTTGTGCATGCTAGCTTAAAAGATTACCTGCAAACTTTTTGAGACTTTCAATTCACCGTCAAAAAATCTCAATGTTTAAAGTCTGCCAGGCCTACAGAGCCATTCAGATTTTAAACTTGTTGGGAAATCTAGTTCTGAAAAATATGTGGCTAGCAGTTGTTCTAGCAGCGATCCTTTGTGAAGGAATTAGTCTTTGTAGTTTTTCAGTTGGAGTGGAAGATGAGCAATTTTCTGCCATTAAGTATTTCAGGGTTGGTTGTTGTTAACGCTGCTTTCGGGATGGTTGTCCTGCTTGGAGGAGTTGTCGGTGTGTATCAGAATCTGAGAAGGTGTTTAGAGTTTTAAAATGGAGACTAAGTTTAATGGTAAATCCTGGACAAAAGTTTCAAAGAAAATGGCTTTCCAAATTTTACAAATCATGCAGTCCCATTAGAATGCACCTAGGTACGGATTTGTATGTTAGACCTTTGACACCTGTGAATTGTATTAACATTGCTGTAAATCTCGCTGTCCAGTTGCTTCTGGTTTTCGAACCTTGATGAACCAGTAATACACTGTCGCATGTAAGTGGTGGTAAGTTTTTTTTTTAAAAATCGTTGTGAACTAAACCAGTTTAATACGTAAGACAAAGTAGTTCAAACTTTAAAATTTTTACAATGGTATTGAAAAACACAAACAAAATGGTCCTATGTACTGTGAGAGGCTCGCTCAAATACACTCGGATAACAGATGTGAGAAAATATATCGTTGTTCACAATGTTTGTTTATGCAGAGGAGAACAAAGAACCGCGAAAATCGCAGTTTGGGGCCTCTCAGTTTCCCTATAACTATATGAAAATTCTGAGAACAACGATATATGCGGGCTCCTTATAAGTCAACCACATCTTGAGCGAGCCTCGCTCAGTACATATTGAATTTTTATTATAAAAAAAAAAAATTTAAGATATTGTCACACTATCGATTTTGCTAGCAATAATCAGAGATTCCTTGATTAACTGCTCTCAGTTGGTAATTATCAGTAATTCCAATCTGGTTCTACATTTTGTCACCTTTCATTATTATTTATTGAAATATTCGATTGGTTTGATTGATTGATTTCATGCTTATGTACCAGGCTTAATGATTCATATGACTTGGAAAATTAATTTTGTTAACCAAATTGACAACATTTCCACATGAAACTGCCTGTATGTTGCTTGAGATTGACTAAACTTATCAAATGTTCTTACAAGTTTGTTCAGTTGTTAGTTTTTCTATTCAACCTAAGAAATCTTCAGTTGAATAAATCTACTCGTATAAAGAATGGGACTTGATGGCTTCGAACACAGTCTTGTAGAAGGGAAATATCTGATTCTGATTCTTGTCTTGACTCGAGAGTTAAATTAGGTACATGTAAAACACGGGTTCGCCAATAAATATCATTAATTGGCTGTTCGTTCAAGTTCTACAATCAATTACGAATAAATTGTTAAATGTCTAGCCGTAACATTGAACATGCTATTTACGGAGCATGAAAATTTATCACAGGCTTCAGTTAAGCACAAAATAGAATTCGAAGCACTTGATCTAAATTCCGATAACAAATCAATTTCAGCCGTTATCTCAAACAATATCATGAGTGTCAGTGAGTGCTCAGGAGCCTAATTAAGATCCCCGGGGCCCTACTCAGCCCACGTGTGCTAATTAAGATACCAGGGAGCCTAATTATGCCATCTAGCAGGGAGCCTGACTAGGCTCCCGGGGATTCTAATTAGGCCCCTGACGCTGACTTGTAACAAAGTTTCATTGCGTCAATGATAAACTTATTATCGAATACAACCACTCATGTACCAAAGATCAGCAATGTTTGATTTTATCGAATGATAATGAACATGTCAGTATACTTTCTAATAATTCAAAGTCAATGTTTTAAAGAAATTAAGCAGTCTCAATTCAATTGCCTTCCCATCAGCCAGCCATTCCTTATTTAAAAGACAAATAAAAATGTTGGCCCAACACTTCCAGTTTTTCTAAAGCTTGTAAGGCTAGGTTCCTACTCCTTAAACTTGAAATGGGATGAGGCTTCAAATAAAATTAAAATGTTACCAGAACGCCGGCAGACGTCACAGTCAATTAAGAGCTCCTTTTTTAAACTAATGACAGCCATAATCGTACTGCAAGTTGCGTTTGGGCAACCAATTTCGGATATGGACACAATCACAAAAATTCTTGCAGGAGTTTGCACTGTGGTTCTTTTTACTTTGCACAATTGTTTTAGTCACCGTGCAAAAAAATTCAGGGAATTGGTGACCTGTATCAACGGCTACCTACAATTTGTTAGAATGCACCGTAAAGGTAATAATTCAGTTGTTATTCGAGAAGTATCCAATATTGGTGAATTAATAAATACATTTTTTATCCAAAGTTATGTGCAAAATCGAAGAGAACAATGTAGAAAATCTCAACCTCTTTCGCGTACATGTTCCCGGTTCCTTGCATACGTTCTATTCATAATGTTTTATGGACTCAACTGAATGATCCTGCAAACCATCTCTAGCTGGCTACTGGCTTTTACCACAATGTAACAAAAACGTTGTCTTTGATGTAAAATGAAGCTTCTGAAACACTTGGCTGTAATTGTTTTAAAACTACAGGTTTTGTTACAAATCATTATATCTGTTGTATGTCAAATGCCACCATCTTTATTTTAGCTGGTTTCAACACTGTATGCATATTGGTTTTAAAAAAGATAGCTTGGAAAATTTTTGAAGCTCTCCTTCAATCAAAAAACCAATGTTCAAAATTTGTCTGATTTTCAGAACCATTCAGATTTTATCTCTTTGGGAGACTTGGTACTAAAGAAATACTTGCTTGCGGTTATCGTTGCAGCAACAACCGCTGCTGTCAGTTTGGCTAGCTTTGTTCGGTTAGAATGGAGCTGGGCAAATGTTTTAGAGCTGGTAATATCTGCCAATGGTTGTTGTTAACGCTTCTTTTTCATTGCTGGTCATGCTTGGAGGTTTTTTGGGGTGTATCTAAAATCAAAACAAGTGTTTCGGATTTTAAGGAAGGAATTAAGTTGCTTGGGAAATCCATTACAGAGATTTCAACGAAGATGGGTTTCTAAATTTTTAGATCTTGTGGAACATAAGGATGCATCTTGGCTTAGATTTATATGTGAGACCATTGACACCTCTGAATTGTATTAACATTGCTGTTAATCTCGCTGCCAGTTGCTTTTAGTTTTTGAAAAAAATTTGGTTAACAAGTAAAACTGGTCTTAAGTTCTTATAAACTTTATAGGATAAAATAGGTTTATAAGTTGTAGTTCAATGGGTGATTGTATAAGTCAAGGTCTGATTTTTAATCAGTGAATATTGCAACTTTGTTTTAAGACATACTTTGTTGGTAAGCCACCAGAGATGCAAGTCTTTCCTTCACGTGAAGACATTTGAAGACTTCATTCACGTGCATAGCTCGTAATTTCGTGAAGATGAAAGAAGACAAGGGCAAATCTTCAAAAATGAATGAAGAAGAATGAAGAGCAACAAACTTGAATTAAATGAATTTTGATAAGAATTTGAAGTATGTATTCTTCACGAAAAACCTAATTTAGTACACTTTATGTTAAAATTACGCATTCCCTAGCATACCCTAAGATAGTTCTACAAATTAGTATCATTTTTACTTGATTATAACATTTAAAAATTCAATTTGACCAGTTTTACGTTAAACTTGGTAAAAAAGCGTGACTGGTGACGCGTGGTACTTTAAATGAATGAAAATAAATTGAAGATGAAGTAAAGATGAATAAAGACGTAAATTCCGTTTTATTGAAGATGAAGACTTCACCTTCTTATCTTCACGTGAATGAAGACGAATGAAGAGACCCTTTGAAAAACTAAAATGAAGTGAAAATGAATGAGAATTTCATTTACTTACATCTCTGGTAAGCACATATGCAAATTCCAAAAATTTTGTGAAAGCTCATTGGGCCTTCATAAATGTGATAGGCATAACATTTGGTGAATATTAGTACATTACACGGCATGTTAAATGTTATTGGAAAGCCCTTAATGTCACGTTGAACATGGCAGATTTCAAAAAAAATTATATGAATCGCTATTTTTAAATATTGGTAGTGAATCACATAATAACTTTATTCAATATGAGCAGCAAATGAGCAAAAATTCATGCCAATTAGTTTGTAATTTGAAGATTATATGAATTTACTCTATTTGGGAATTTTCTTGGAATCGGAATTCACTTCCAATATTTGAAAATAGGGAATTCATAAAAAATCCTTTTTTAAATCTGGCCCTACATGTTCAACCTGACATTACGGGCTTCCAATGACACTTAGACATGCCATGTAAGTGATTAATATTCATCAAATTTTATGCCCTATCACATATATGAAGCTCAAGGACTGTCACAAAATTTTTGAAAATTTGCTTATGGGGTTAGTAAGTAAGATAAAACAGATATGGCAAAAGCAATCAATCTTGTCAACTAAATTAAATTTTTATCTCCTGTAGCATAATTTTGAAAATCTTTATATCCAAACAGTTCGTGTTTATTCCTATAATTCTGTTTTTTATCATCACGAGCCGAACCAATGTCCTGAAAAAACTAACACGGATGGGTTCGTGTTTTTAAGGATAAATCTCTGTTTTATGGACGCATTCGGTAGTATATGAAATGGAATCCTTATCAAATCACAATAGCTTCACTAATAAAAATATTCACTCTCACAATACCTCCACCTAAGTTCACATATTTAATCATGAATAACTCCCAAGTATGAACAGACAAACAATACCAATCTAGCAAACGACGTAAAAGAAGGGAGCCCAGACCACTCATTTCGAATATAAGCGAAGATTGTCGTTTGGGATAACTGCCGTAAGTTATGAATACTTGTTCTGCTAGAAATATCCAAAAAAGAATACCTATTTTTGCTTTTAATCGTTCGATCATCAGAAGGCATGCATATTAAATGTCAACCATTTTCAACCAAACCTGCCATTCTCTCCAGTTGGAAAAAAACATTTCAACAGTCAAGTTAAAATGTTGGTGCGTCACTTTAACCTTTTTCTGAAACTAGTGAAGCTAGGTTCCAACTCCCTAAATCTGGAGTGGGATGAAGTATCAAGTAAAATAAAAATGTCATCTAAACGAAACAAACTCTACAATTATTAAAAGGTTATATTTTTAAACTGATGACAGTACTAGTTTTATTGCAAGTCGCTTTTGGACGCCCGTTTTTGGATTTAGATATAATTACTAAAATGCTTGTTGGTTGCAACATAGTGCTACTTATCCTTTGCAACATATTTTTGGACACGTGCAGGAATAATGCAGCGGAACTTGATAACTTGCATCAATGGCTGCCTCAATTTGCAAAATTGTACCGTAGATGTAAACGTGAAATTTTATTAATAAACTTTATGTGCTTGGTTTTGTAACTGTATGTTTTTTTCTTCCAATTACAGCAATTCAACAATCTACGACAAACTTAGTGGAAAAACTTAATCTTCTGTTTGCGTACGTGCTTCCGTGTCCCTAATTTTGTTCGTTACCATAATGCTCTATGGTCTTCACTGGATTCAGCCTTGCAAACCATCCTTAGCTGGTTATTGGCTTTTGGGGGAATGTAACAAAAATATTGGGTTTCATTTAACTGGAAGCAATTGGAAATACGTGACTTCACTTTTTTTGAAGTTTGAACTTCTACTGGCAAATCATTACATGTGGATATTTGGAATCAACTCGATCATTTTTATCGTCGCCGGTTTCCAAATTCTCTGCATGTTGACATTAAAAACTCACCTGGAAACTTTCCTCCAACTTTCGATTCATCGTCGAAAAATTTCAATATTCAAACTTAGCCTGGCCTACAGAACCATTCAGATTTTAAATCTTTTGGGAAATAGGGTACTCAAAAAATTTGGCTAGCAGTTGTCGGGGCAGCAATCACCGCAGAGGGAATTGGTTTAGTTAGCGTTGTAAGGTTGGAATGGAATTTTGAAAATTTGTTACCATTAATTATTTCAGGGCTGGTTTCAATTAACGTAACTTTTGCGTTGGTTGTCTTGCTTGGAGGAATTGTGGGCGTGTATCAAAAATCAGAGCGGTTGTTTCATATTTTGAAATGGAAACTGAGTTTAATGACAAATCCAGGTGAGCTCTTTCAACGAAACTGGCTCTCAGATTTATAAATCTTGTGGCACAGTAAGAATGCATCTTGGTTCGGATTTGTATGTACGACCTTTGACACCTATGAACTGCATCAATATTGCGGTTAGCGTTTCAGTCCAAATGCTCCTGATTTTTGAGAAGTGATCGAATTTTTGAAGGAATGTGCTGTATTTATTTATCATTTTATAAAGTATAATGTAGTTGCATTACATCATTGTACCATTGTATTTAGTTCAATCTTCTGTAATAATAAAACTAATTAAGACTTTGAAACTTCCAAACCTCGTACAGCTAGGCTGCTACTCCTTATTTATTAAAAAATATGAGGCAACAATGTGGAACAAATGTCCAGGGCCCATCCTAGGTGTCGAGAGGTGTCGAGTACCTGACAGGCTGGGACACCAACGCTAACGGAAAAAAGCCGGGACACCAATACTTAAGGAAAAGCCGGGACACCAATACTGAAGAAAGGCTGGGCACTTTTCCTGCAAATATTTTAAGATTTTAATCCTAGCTTAAAATCATCAGTTGTTCCGTATTTGAAAATGTTACCGTTTCTAAGTTTCCCTTTTACCTTTTCTGAACATAGTCTCAAAACAAAACTATGAGGAAGCGATTTAGAAATACGATGCAGACCTCTATATTATTTATTGCACTACCTGTAACTGTGGCAACTTATGAAGAGCTTTTCTCCAAGCTAAAAATCATTAAGAACCATCTTCGCTCATCTATGAGTCAAACAACGCTTGAGCAATATGTAAATCCTTCAATGAACATGATCTTAAGACAATAAGCTTTACTTATAGCTAGCTGATTATACAGCTGAAGTTATAAACACTTTTCAACAGCCAAATGTAGGAGGGTACATGTATGAATGACTTCTAGTGTTTGAAATAAAAGTTCTGTTTTAAAAAGTTGTAATTTCATTCGCAAAATTCACGCATAAAACTGCAAATTAATTACTTTAACACATCAATAATTATACTGTAACTGCATATGCATAACGCAAAATTTGGTAAATACCTTATAATATTTAAGGAGTACTTGCAAAAGCCGATCTCTAAATCGCTCGACAGGCCGGAAACGGCTAGGATGGGCACTGCCAATGTCCGCGATCAAAAGTATATGGCGACTTATGTGAGTACTAATATATTCCGAAGTATTGACGTAAGTTGGCCTGGAATACAATTTCTATATGATTAGACTTTCGGGTGGCGGCAGGCGGAGACTGATAAAAAACTCGTGACAAAATCACATATTTAATTCATTTTCTAAAATTTTCTCAGACAGGCCATCCGTTATCTGACAGGCATCGTCACTTTATCCATAAAACTAGGCTATATAAAACCTACCTTTTATAAAACCGAAGTAAATAATTTAGGTCTGCTTTTCGCAAAAATTTCACATATCAGCAAAATCCACCATTTCCCTTGAAAACTCCCCATCATTAGCTGTTGAACGCTTGGTTCTAAAAGAAAGAAAAAATGCTCATGCAAAATCTTAACCTATTCCAAAAGCTTGTGAAGCTAGGCTCCTACTCCCTAAGTGTAGAGTGGGATGAGAAAACAAACCAATTGAAGTTGTCGACCAAAAGTCGCTGCTCAAAGTTAACACGGATATGTTTTCTTTTTAAACTTACGACAGCGATATTCTTACTCCAAGCCACACTTGGGCAACCATTTCTGAGTTTGGATGCAACAACTAAAGTCACATTAGCAGTGAGCATCGTCGTTTTTCTGCTTTGCATCTCTATTTTTTCAGAGTTGCCAACAGAATGGGGTTGAACTGGTTGGATGCGTCAATGGATACCTTCAGTTTATCAAAAATTACCGGATAGGTAAGAAAATCCTTCTTCAGATTAGAATAAAAATCATTCTTTATGTTTCTAATTTATATTCGTTTGAATGAAGCTTTAAGGTTCAATCCCACCCGAACTGTCATTGAAAAACTGAACTTGCTGTTTGCCTACGTACTCCCATTGACAGCTACTCCATTTCCATTCATACTTCTCTATGGTCTTTACTGGAACAAGCCTTGCAATCCATCACTCCTTGGATATTGGCTTTGGATGAGTGCAGCATTGGCTTTAAACCTGATCTGGAAAAAACTCTATTGAAACAAATTGTCCCTAAAATTCTAAAGCTCTTTCTTTTAGGAACGACTCACTCTATGTGGATTTTTGGAGTGAACGCGATTATTTTTATTCTTGGTGGCTTTCAAACTCTGTGCGCATTAACATTGAAGGATTTTCTGGAAACATTTTTAAATCTCTCAACTCACCGCCATAATATTTCAATATTTGATGTCGGACTTGTCTACAGAAACATTCAGGTTTTATCCCTGTTTGGTAATTTGGTTATGAAGAAAATTTTATTGTCACTCATTCTTACGGTAATATCAGGAGGAGCTATTGCTATCCTTAGTTTTGTAAGATTGGAATGGAATTTGGAAAACATTTAGTACTTGTAATGTCTCTTCATGGAGATTGTAATTGGGGGTTTTTGCTCGATTGTGCTTCTGGGAGGGGTTGTTCAAGTGAATCTTAAATCAAAACGAGTGTTTCAGGTTTTGGAATAGGAAATTGAGTGTGATGGCAAATTCTGGACAGCGATTCCAAAGGAGATGGCTTATTAGATTTTATAAATCCTGTAGCTTTATCAGAACACCTTATTTGTTCGATTTTTGCGTGGAGCCTTTTACCCCATTGAATTGTATTAATATTGCGGTCAGCCTATCTGTTCAGTTGCTTCTTGTTTTTAATGGAAAATGTTGTTTATATTATATACTACATTGACTAAGCTAGAACGATATTTAGCAAACAAAATTAACTGTGTAATCCTGTAGGTTTGCCAAATAAAACGAAGAAATGAACAAGTTAATCTGAGCATGGCACAACTAATTCAAAGAAATAGATGTTGTATAAACCCGATAAGATAACATAAAAATCTAAACATATTCTAATTTACTCTAATGCTTTCAACGATCACAAGCCATGTTATAATTATGAACGTATAAGTAGC
>LJIJ01004635.1:0-14165 GCA_001718145.1 Orchesella cincta
TGCAATGCCCAAATACTGACAGCTGAAAAGGCATTTCTACTTCCTATGTCACTGATTTAAATGGATGGCCTTAAATAGCAAACGAGAGCAATTAAAACAGCAAATAAGACCAAGCCACAATTTTAAAAGCTCCAATTAAACGTCATTTTAATGAAAAAATTGGCAAAAAAATTCGAAATTTTTCCTTAAAGCGGCTATTTTGCATACGATATATGTAAAAACGGCTATTTTGCATACGATATATGTAAAACTGCAAAATATATCTAAAATATGCAAATATACCTAACAACCCAAAATATGCAAAATATACCTAAAAACCCATAATATGTAAAATATACCGGAAAAGCTTTGTCTCAATCGACCTATTTTTATGCATATTATTTGCCCATGCGGAATGACATATCTGTCAGTTTACACAAAAAGTATGCAAAATCATAAAGTTCCAGACCCTACTTATTGTTAAACATAAATCCGACAATCCGCGAGAATCTCAATGGACTAGCTTTCGAATGATATATCACACTCGACAAGTGCGTCATTTAAAAGTGCATGACCTGTTTCGAAAGTTCAGATTTCAATTTGCAGTGAATATTTATAATCAGCCACTGCAATTAGCTTTCAAATGGCTATGTTGTCATTTAAAATACTTAATCATGACCTTTGACCCCGTTCGAAAACGTCTGATTTGAATATGCAATGCATATTCATCATCACGCAAGAATAACCTTTCGAATGGTATATTACAAGCCATATTGATTATTTGAAGCATTGATCGTGACTTGTTACCCTGTTCGAAACTTCTGATTTGAATTTTCGATTTATATTAATCATCAGCAACATTAATACCTTTCGAATGATGTATCATAAGCTATATGTGACGCTTATCAATTTCATTGCGCTTATCTTTTGACCTTGTTCCCCGACATCAGATAACCCCATCTACAAACTCATCCTTTGCTTTGACCTAAGCTATCGATTGGTCAAATCAGAATTTCAGAAAATCAAACGGTTCGAAAGTTATCGTGTTTACAGACAGACGACGACGATAACGACGACGCGATACAAAGTCTTCTAAATATGTTATATGTCAACAATACTTAAAACTTAATTCTACCGGCACCAACTAAATTACTGTAAATAGCAACTAAATCTTATTTTATACGGTACGGTTATTATAATAATTAAAAACGGAATCTAGTGCGCACGTTGAAACACACTGCTTGTATAGCTCATTACGTCAGATTAAAGTTTTTGTTAAGGTTTGAATAAATTAAAAATCGGCGACCTGTCTGGTTTAACAACATTATATGCTCATTTCTGCAAATAAAAACCAGGTCTACAATGAACATGGAATACCAGTAAGGAAGCGAACTTCACTGATATTTGAGGTTTAATCCAGGTTTACAAAGATCATTTCAAGTGCGTTTTACGTTTTAATTGTGACACTCATTGGAACTAAAAAGCTAGCACCCTGCGAAACTAATTTTTCTTTTTTTCATATTCAGTCGCACGAATCCTACCTTTGCAACATCACAAGATGCATCAATCACAAGCCAAAAAGACAGTTCGCATATTAGAATCGTTGACACTTCTGTCGAAGATAAACAATTGCATATTTCACATTCTTAAATGTTACAATAACAAAATGAAGTCACGCTACAAGGCTTCAACTACACAAAAACGACGTATGAAAACCTATATCAGCATAAACCAACAATTCTATAAACCATTATAACTTTCATTGACTTTTGTTGCTATTCCTTGGAACTGTTTGGTAATGTTTTACTAATAGAATAACAAAAGTAAAAAAAAATTGTATTACGCTGGCATTTCCTTCATCCTTCAAAAGGCACACATTGAGTGAATTATGCTTCTGCATGAGAAACAAGCATGAACTATAAACAAAGTAAGTGTAGAACGATACTAAATGCACTCCGTTTGCTGATCCACATTGCTCCAACGAGCACAACTACAATCATTTGTTATAAAAGCAATGTATCTGCTAGTGAGATGATTCAACTTTTTCGCTCACGTATCTCGCAATGTAAACGCCAGTCCCTGAGCAGCTGAATGGATTCAGCATTGCAGGTATTACCATCACTTCTGTTTACATTTATCCAGTAGCAACTCTCAGTCATCTGGCTTCTGCAGCAAGAAGAAAATCAGGTTTAAATATTTATAAAAGGCTTTTAAAATCACCGACCTTTAAAATGAACTCGAATTGCTGTATATTTTGCCCAAACGGAGACTTAAACAACGTCGAGCTTTCTGAAGAAGAAAATCGACGTCGGAACGAGATTTTGAAACGATTTTTAAAACTTATTCCAAGATATGTGGGTCACGATCTTCCCGTCACCATTTCCTTGGAGCTTTTAAAGTGTTGCAATGTCTGTTTTCCCCTTGTCGAGTCCTTCTGTGGCCTTTTTCATACAATCAAAAGCTTGGAATTACGATTGGAGTGGCAGGTGCAACAACTTCTAACTGGAATGAAATCAGCTGACGCAGGGACATTAAACTCGTCCCATGGAGAGAATGGAGTTCATTGTGAGGGTGGAAATGCAGTTGAGACAATGTCTGCATTCAGGAAAGGACTCATAGACAAATGTAAAATTTTATTGAGTGTAATTTATGCCAAAGAAATATGATAGCATGATTCACAATATGTTTAATATTCATTATGTAATGCATTTACAGGTGAAGCCAAGTTTTCTAGATCTTTTCCTAAAGTTTGTGTCCCAAACGTAATTGATCACTTTATCAAGTGCGAACCTCCTTCCCAGTTTAACATCAGCTTGGGTTGCGCTCTCTCATTGATGGCCGTGTACTTTTTGGCAATTGGTTGTACAACCACAGTCCAGATAATTCAGGAACCATTAAGGAACGGGGATACCTCACCTCCCCTTGATCCTAACCTAAATTCTTGGAACGAATGGACTCTCATTCAACTGATGAAATGGCTCCTGAGCAATCAAATTTGATAATAAATAGCAACGTTGGGAGACAAACAATGAACAGGTAAAATTTAAATTTTATAAAACATTAAGAATTTTGTTGATCAAAAACATGCTTTGTTAACAGTGTTTTTTTTTCTTTCGGCGCACATAAATTTTCAGCAGAAATGTCATTTGCAAGTACTGTGGAACACGATTGGGGTCAAAATACGTGTTAACAAAGCACATTATATCCTGTAGTGTTATAGATTGCAATTGAAAGAGAGAAGGCTTCAAAACCTTGGGTAATCTCGACTTGTACATCATTTAAAAATCTTATTTGTCAACTAAATCGTTTTTTATTTATATTTGCAGCAAAGCAAAAATGTACGAGAACCTTGACAAAAAGTTCATCAAACCGGTGTTCGTTAATTCTGTTCAGCAATTTAAGTGTGCAATTTGCGGGTAAATACATATTTTTTCATTTTTTCAAGTACACAAAACCATTGGTTATGCGCGATTATGAAAGATACCATATCTCTTTTGGCATAGGTCATGTTACTACAACAAATCGAGACTACGAACTCATGTTCAAGGAAGACATCTGACAGCCACACACTTTTTGAAATTAAAAAATGATCCACGTCACAATTGTGAAGCATGCAACCTGGTCAGGTTAAGCTAAAAATTGTAGCAATATTCTTCTTGTGTGAAGTTGTAATAATATTATACATTTAACTTTATAAAATGGACTACCGTTTTCATGGATATTTTTAAGCTGAGTCTGTTAAAAAAGCTGTCATATTTTAATATTCTCTTCTTTTAATATTTTAAGAATTGTTGTAAATAGAAGTTTTATGGTTTCGGGTTTTGTGTCCTAGAACAAATAAGTCATGAGTAAGATCCGAAAACCATCAACAAACGGTTTGAACCTAATTTAACTTGCAATGTTTTAAAACTTTTATGGAACCAAAGAAGACAAAATTAAAATTCATTAATAATTTTACACCTGTATATACTACAGTTGCATTCGCAAAAGTTAAAACTTTATATGCCCGATTGTTTTTTTTGTGTGCATCAAAAATTCCATGTTGTTTGCCGGCTACAAAGATTGTTATATTTACTGGGTTTAAATCATCCAATATATACTCGACAGTGAAGTTGCGAAATTCTATAGATAAGGCGATATGGATTTGCGGCCAAGTTGTAAAATCGGGGCCTATGGCATGCTTACTTTGACAGTTTTTACAATAGAAAATAGTAGAAATATGATTTAACTCTTGAAGTCTAATAATGTAAACTGAAAAGTAAAATTATGGTGGCTAGTGGCATGCTATTTTATGTCATGTGGAAGAAGACCACCAAAATCATTTTTTAAACGTTTAACTTGCTGCTAGATGTGGACTTATTGTCATTGAGACAATATAGGCCAAAACATAGACACATTTGACACCATTGTCAATGCGATCCATATTTGCGATTCCGGTGAGCCCTGATATGGGTCTAATGCCTAATGAAAAATTCACCAATCGTAAGAAAAGATTACAGCCATTACAAATTGTGAAATCATTTAGAAAAGTGTCTATTTGGTGATAACTATAAAAAAGTAAGTAAAAACTAGGTGTAGAAAACTCTTTAAAACAGTATGACGTTTTTATGAAATACGTTAAGGTAACAGATTCATGTTATTTCATATTTAGAGAAACTTTCAGCACTTACCCACGTCCAAATCGCAAACGTAGGTGTACAAATGAACTGATGTGATTCTATATGAACCCGGATGAGACATAATTAAAATTTTATTGTAAAATTTGAGTCAAATATTAACAATTAAAATTAAATGGTTAACAATATTTACAATACCTTCAGCAGATGTGCTACTAACTCCAAAAATGATAGTCAGGATAAAAACAAGGAAGTGTTGGTCAATTTTGACTATTTTGTTTGAAATATGTGCAGCAAGAAGAGAAATTAACTTTCGGATCGTTTCAAATGGCTTAAGAAAATGATGAAAATATCCAATTCCATGCATTTTAAGACCGATTTTGGAATCATTGCATGAAACTGGTTAAATAATCGTGTCATTAAGTTTTATTACACACATCATTGCGACGTCTTTTATTATAGGTAAAATTAAGTGGTTTACCTTCAATTATAGTTTACGCTATAGAAATTGCCAAAATTTTAAATATCACTGCCAAGTTGCAAGCCAAATATTCCCTTGCATCTAAATGCCAAACTTCATGGAAACTTCCCTTATCTAATTGCTTTTTACGGATTAAATACTTCATAAACAACTACAAATCAAATTTTACCGTTAAGTTGGTAGTCGTGATTTGCATTATGTAGAGCCTAGATGTAAAAAACAAGAAAATAACTCA
This sequence comes from Orchesella cincta, assembly GCA_001718145.1. Classification (NCBI taxonomy): domain Eukaryota; kingdom Metazoa; phylum Arthropoda; class Collembola; order Entomobryomorpha; family Orchesellidae; genus Orchesella; species Orchesella cincta. The sequence continues at coordinate 5,312 of LJIJ01004635.1, forward strand.
AGCACGAAAATAAGAAAGCTTCCAACTACTATGATAGCACAAACAATAAATGAGCCAAACAACGCAGAGAGTTTTGTCGGCATCTGTTCGTTGTCGTTGGTGCCCTCCGAAACATACGTTGTCTGTAACTTCTGATTACGTAAACTCGAATTCTCTAACTTCAAGCGTCTAACTCCATACAAACTTTGCATGGACCCATCGTGTACAAACACCTTCAGACGTGCCACTAACAAATCATAAATCCCTGATTGTACAATTCTTCCCAAAAACCATGAAAATTTTCGTGTAAAAAAATTCGATGAACGCTGAATCCAAAATTCATACGATTTGAATAGAGATAGTTTGAATCAAAAACTATAAATGCCTTGTAAATAATTTTAAGATAAATATTTTCAAGATCCTCGCTAAGATATGAATCACCAGGCATTAGATTCGATTTGGAAATAAATGATAAGGGCAACAAAATGTCATAGTCTGATCGATCAAGAACTTCTGTCACACTCTTGGGATAGTCAGCTGGCTCCCTTTCTGAAGCCAGCAAAGAATAAAGTAAAGAATTGTAATAATTTCGAAGGACAATGGCAGAAAAAATCCATGTAACCACCATTCCCTTTATATAGGCACTTTTCCCTAATATCTCGGTTCCATTGCGTTCAACTAGAATTGAAAATTGCCAAAAAATTACAAAATCAACACTAGAAAGTGACACTAGAATAAGAAGCCAAACATTTAAGGTAAACGGTGTAAGAAATGCAAATAACTTTGCATCAAAGAAGTGTATATTTGGGAAATAAATCTGGATAAAGTAGCTAACGTCTCTTTGACCGTATGGCAAGATTTGCATGGCGAAATTATAACAATCAGGATTTTTTCTTACTGGAGTGTCTCTAAGACCTACAGTTTGTACAAAATTTTGGAAACCGGAGCTGTTTTGGTTTTGAAAAAATATTTCGTAAATCGCACAAGTTTCTCCAGGATATTCGGTGAGTCTACGTAGGTAGCGTGTGAGACAAACTTGACCAGGACTTGTCACCCGAAGTCTAACATTAAAGTTAAGTTCTTCCCAATAGTGACGCAATGCGACGAATGAATTAGACTTCAGAAAAAAAACTGGCTCCAAAATAATTGAAATGAAATCAATGTTGTTATAGAAAACGTCCTGTGGAGCGTGGCAGGTAAAACAGCCAATTTTTGCCGAATTGTTCCTTGAAGTTACAAATATTAGGGTTGAAACGTCAAAGTAAGAGTTTGCGTACCAACGATCGTTCATGGATGTAATATGAAAAGGAACAACAATCATCATTGGGATTTTTATTGGCCTGTCGACGTCAGTAAAATTTTGCAAAACATGATTGCTTTTTTGACCGTGTAAAAATGTTGAATCGAATATTTGAAGAAGGTCATAGGACGAAAAGTGGAATTTTGTGACAATTTGAGCGTTTGTCTGCAAAATGTACGTAAGTGAACTAGTTTCAACGGCTCTCCCATATCGAATACTTCTTTTGTCACGAATTAAGCTTTTTAATTGAAGCAAATTAAAGTTGAGTAAGACACATTGCAGAATGATACAATTAACGAACGCGGAGTTTATAAAGTTGCTTTGTTCTTCCCATAAAAATTCCACACCCGAATTTTTGAAGCGATACATCACCCCATGTTCAATTTTATCCCAACTTTGCTGGACACGTAATTCATACATACTTACGAATACATATGTCAATGAAATCTCAAATCGTAATTTGGACAAATAATTTGTTTTGTTTAAACTATACAACTTTTAAAACAGCAATGCTTTTTCAAATCTCTACGAGCACAGATTAACGTACGAGATTTTGAATTTTAAGATTACTCACATCGAATGTGGTTAAACTTCAGGTTGCTTCAGACAATTTTGAAACTTTGAATTTTTACTTCGTTCGTCGATGTAAAATGATCGATATAAAGTGAAAGTTCTCAATGTATTTGCCTGGAACCAAAATTTATCAGCAGTATTCAAGTTTGAAGGAATAGGACCTGTAACTTAGTATTTTTTCAAGATCGTATTCACTAGAGTGTAAAGGTCCTTTTATTGTCTATATATAAGTACAAAAATTATACAAGCATTTCAAACGATGTTTATTTTAGTACAACGACTAAAGTGTAAGGAACATTCATTCTATATTTATATACATTGAATGCTTTTTTCCTTCATGGCTACTAAAGTAAACGAACATATTATTTTAAGACTAGATTACACATTCTCGGGGTTTTGTTTTGTTAGAAAGAACTTTTGAAACCTTTTGTAATTTGTTGCCTTTTTCTTTTGTATTATTTGTATGCCACCTTTTTGTTTTGAATTCCTAACATTGCTAGAATAGGAAATTCCTTTCTCTGACACTCTTACTCTTACTCGTAGATAAATGGAGGACTAAACAAATAAAACTAAATAAACTTGTCTTCATTGTTGATTGCACTATATGCAAATTCAGGGTTGACAAAAGGAGTCGCTCAGACAAAAAATTTGATTCCATTATATACGGACATTTGACAGTTAATTTGGTCTGAGATACGATTTTTAAATTCCTCTGTCAGGTTGTCCAAATGTCTATTAATTTTAATATCAGTTTACGGTACAACAAGTTTGGAGTCAAATTTTGATAAATATTTAGCATTTAGCAAAGTTTAAACTTTTAAGCTTTACAGCTTGTTCTCTTATTTTATACTAATCCGTGGCAGAAAGTTTATAGTTATATTATTTACAATAATGAAATGAATTCTTCATAAATGTACGAAACTATTTTCTGCATAGTGCTCACATCCTCTACAAGTGAAATAAAGGTTTCGTAGCCAAGAATGTCTGCTTTCACTATATTACACTGAATTAGGGGGATATTTACGCACAAACTCCATCAAGAAAAAATGCAAAAATATCCATAAACTGGGGTCTTCGGTGTTGAGGTCGTTGAAAGCGTACAAGCGATCAATTTTACGAGGATACTGGGATCATTATCAGATTCCCAACAAAATTTAAAATCAGAAACTTGGTCTGGATTTAAAACGTTTTAAGTTCCACTGAAGCCTGGGGCAACCAAATCACTCCCAAAACTCACTGTGCTAAGGCATATAGGAAGATTTTAAACAAGCATTATGTTAGAGGGTTCTATAAACAAAGACGGATTAACATCTCTCGAAAGGATTCAAACTTTCCTTTGTAGTTTTTTGTAGAACTTGTTTTTGTAGCCCTAAAAATTCACGACACCAACATTTGCACTATATTATATCTTTTTGTTTATATATATAATATCTAACTAATTTTACTCAATAATTAGAATTCCTAAAAACCGTTGTTGTGATAAATACCTACAGTAGTTTGGCGAAAATTAGGAAAATGTTATAACAAGCTGGTTGGGGCTTATTCCATTAAAAGTTTAATATCTTTCAACATAATGGAGTATTTATCTAAAATTAAATCCTACACGTTGTCATGCTTTGCTGATTTTCTTTATGATATTAATTAAAAGATGGATGATTGTTTTTGAGATATTCTTATATCGTGTGTAAGCACTGACAAGCAACACCATGGGGTTTGCCTAGGAAAATGAGTTGATATTCTGAAATATTACCTTTTGTCCGACGTTTGTTGGAAAAATAATTATACAAAGCTTAATTGTTTTTTCACCATCGCATGCAACGTCAAACAAAGCTCAAAAGCTTTTCCACCTAAAACCAAGTATTTCCTTCCATGTCTTATTTTGAAATTTCTAAACCAGAGCTATATCATTTTGGAACTTAAGTAGTTGTCGTTTCGTGGAAAATTGCTTGCCGGAGTAATGATAGTGTGGAAACAAATCCAAACTTCGATAACATTTCTGCAGGTCATAACCAGTTTCTAGTGACGTAAAAATATAATTAACGAAAACATAAGGATGCAATCTGCTAACACTTAAGCGGCATGGCCGCATATCCAAACAGTTTTAGTGCAAGAATTTTGCCACTCAACTGTGGAGTTCATTTGGAATGATTTGAACACAGTTTTTGACGACTTTCACTCAATGCATTACATCGCAATGTATTGTTAACCTGCATTCCCATTCTTTAGAAAAAAACATGAGGAAAAGGCCGAAGTATACAAAAACCGATATTATGTATCAGCAGGTTTTACTGAATAATTCGAAACAGGGTGAAAAACAAAGGTACACCTCCTCAAGTTTACTTCTACTGATTGATTCACATTTCCCACTTCAGATGCAAAAAGTCGTGCATGGTTTTACAAAACCAAAATAAATTTATTGATGCACACTGCGATGAAACCTGCAAAGCCGGTCATCCAGTATTTTTTGACATTTTGTCTCGAAATTTTAGATATCAATATCCTAACTTGATTTTCATGTCACATACTCAAGTTTTTTGTGCCTATCTATATTAAATATGGTGGGTCTGATTTCATTTGTGGCTGAACTGCACGATGCCTTATAGGAGAAAAGACCACGCAAATTTGACCTCTTTTTTTACAAACCTTTAGTTTCAACGCCAACCTGGACGTATTTTCAACGGAGACATAATAAGGCTGAATCAGCAACCGTTTTCACTGCGTCGGACACTGTTAATGTCTATGAAGAATCGATCCCAATGGTGGCCCGCTGCGAGGGAAGTGGTTTCATATATGACTACGATTTTTTTTAACAAAAATTTAAATTTGCGGAAATTTATTTCTTATTCCCACTGTCTGTAGGTAAGATATGCCACAGATGTGTCTATAATATTAGTTAGTCTTTCATAATTCCATAAAAAATTTACGTTTTAGTATTTACACGTCAATGCAATTATTTCGTAATTTTGACAATCATGAAAATAGTGATTATCAAGCAGGCCTGTAAGCCACATCCTGGATCGTATTTTCAAAGACCATTAACTGTGCCGACGCAGAAAACGTGCTGATTTCAGCCAATTATGTCTCGTTGAAAATACGTCCAGGTTGGGGTTAAACTAAAGGTTTGTATAAAAAGAGGTCAAGATTGGTGGTCTTTTCTCGGCTATAAGGCATCGTGCAGTTCAGGCCAACAATGAAATCAGACCCACCAATATTTTTATAAGATAGGGCACAAAAAACTTGTGTTGACATGAAAATCAAGTATAGATATTGATTTCTAAATTTCGAAGACAAAAATGTCAAAAATATGGATGGCCGGCTTTGCCAGGCTTTCATCGCAGTGTGCCCTCGGTTGTGAGATAGGAACATACATCATTCGAAAGGGTAGGTGTATTGGATACGAGATTCTTACCCAATCCTTTAAAAGAGAACCAAAGAAAATATCCGGAAATTAACAAAACTTCAGTTTTTCTGGAAAACCCTGCATTCGAATTTTAATAATGAAAGATCAGCAAAACCAACCCAGCTGTGAAAAACAGAATATAGGGACGCCAATCTCTGTCAAATTTATAAGCATTACTTTTACCATACAAACTGCTCCAACGTTAATGATTGCGTATATTTTTATTTCAATTACGCACACCTTCGAACAAGGAACATGTTTAGACTCGAGTTTGTGGAGTGGAGAGTTTTGCCACACGGTCAACGGACAACTAAACTTCTATCTGCAGGTTATATTCCCAAAAGAACGTTACTTTGGGGTGAACGTTGCCGCATTTTTGTTTCCTTTTAGTCTTTCCATATGGCCATGCCTGAGAAAGAGCCTGACGATTATCCAAAAACTCTGAAGAATCTAGTAAATCGAACGGATTTCCAACTTGTAGCACCCCACCGTTTATACTTGCAGTTTAATCACTTCTTTCGGTATTGGTCCCAATTCAAGGACAAAGACAAACTGCGCCTACCGTCTAAGCTAGAAACGCATTACACAGATGTGTTGCTGAAGTCGGCGTACCTTTTTGAACGTGATTTAGTCGTGGCTTGCATACGATTACAAGCGGAAAGTCTGCCATTGTAAAACGATTAGTTTATACATGAAATAAAACTGCGGTAAATAAGGTGAAGCAGCAAAAATTTGAAACAGTGACTACTAATTTTGTTAAATTTGGTGCCATAAGGGAGGATTATAGAGGAAACCTAAACGACGGAGCGAAATCGTTTTTCGGTCCGGAAAGTTTGGAACAAATTTTGCTACATTTCAATTCCCAAAGTTTTTGGCTTCGCTTCACTCCGGAATTTATGACTGGGAACAGAATTCTTAGCACAAAATAAAGGGTTGGAAGGCTTTCAAAAAATTAAACAAGAATAATGCGTTAGGAATATCAAACGGAGGGTTGTTTAGCCGTATTTTTATGTCACTGCAATACGAAAATGATGAAGATCAAACCGAACAACTACCAGGTAAGCTAGTAGCATTAACCGGAACTTTCGTTGTTTCGGGGTTTTCTGTGGTTGCTTCAAGTTTGATATTAGTACTGGAGCATTTAATGTATTTTATCTCTTCAAAACAAAAATGGTATTTAGATAAAATACTAAAAATCCAAGCCGAAAAAAATGCAACTAAACAAATTGAAAATGATTCAGTTTAGAGCAAGGAATTAGAAGAGGAAAAGGTTGAAAACAACAAGATATTTATTGTTAAAAACAAACGTCTGTCAATTAAAGTTAACGATTGTCTTCATTGGAGTGGCAATTCAAATCAACTTACTTCGTTGCTCTGGATTGCAACAATAAAGACGCCACTGAATGACTGCAGCTAAATCCATGAACATCCAAACCAACAACAAGGACTTATTATTACGCAGCTTTCTGGAATGCTTGTAAATTATTATCAATTGAGTATAGATCAAAGTATTAAGTAGCCGTAACTGGCGCAAAAATGCAATAGTACCCTTTTGGTCTTAAGATTTTGTTTTGCTTCACTTACCGAGCAGTTTAACAAGTGTTAATTTGGTCAAAATCGGAAAAATGCTTGTAACGAAAAATCCAAAAATTCAACTTTCCCTAGCGTTAATCACTATACGTAAATATTACAATTGCTACCATGGCAAGATTCAGTTTACATAGTTGGACAAATAGCACATAAATGTGTTTCTCATTTGATAGTCATATTTAAATAACCACAATCAATTTGTAAAACACTCGGAAAAATGGATTTTGACTTACCTTCGGAAATTCATTTCGTTCTTCAATATAAATCCGTACAATAAATATAATTGTCCATTTAACTCATACGTTTCGTACCTACCATACCATACCTATCGTACAGGCTTTCAGCCCATGCCACGTTTGCTCTTACACTTTGAGTATTTTTTTACTATAGCATTTTTGCTCCAGTACGGTTACTGAATACTTTATCCTTACTAGTTAAAATTGACTACATAGAGTATTTGTGTGTCGTATCCTGTGTTGGCACAAAAGCGCTTTTTTCGTCAAAAAATCTGCTGATTCGCTTTTTTGCTGTTTTGTAGCTTTTTTGCTGTTATGGTGCTGTTTTGCTGGATTCAGTAAAACACAAGACCGATTTCTATTAATTATGACCAAGACTTCATCGTGCTATTCAGAATTAGAACATAATAAATACGCAGACGAAACTCAAAATCTTAAAATACAAAGTTATACCCCCAGCTGAAATTTTTTTTGTTAAAAGGAACGATTGTTAAAATATGTGTACCACGCTATCGTTTGGCGTATATTTGGAGAATATGATATTTTAATGTAATAAAAATGAAAGACCGATTCCTTAGATTTTTACATATATTTGACTTTTGACCGGTTTTCCTAAAATACAAAGCTAAAAACCCCAGCTGAATTTTTTTTTGTTAATAGGAACGAGCGTTGAAATATGTGTACCACGCTATGTCGTTTGGCGTATATTTGGAGAATATGATATTTTATTGTAATAAAAAATAAAGACCGATTCCTCAGATTTTTACATATATTTGACTTTTGATCGGTTATCTTGAAATACAAAGCTAAAAACCCCAGCTGAATTATTTTTTGTTAATAGGAACGAGCGTTGAAATATGTGTACCACGCTTTGTCGTTTGGCGTATATTTGGAGAATATGATATTTTAATGTAATAAAAATGAAAGACCGATTCTTCAGATTTTTACATATATTTGACTTTTGATCGGTTATCTTAAAATACAAAGCTAAAAACCCCAGCTGAATTATTTTTTGTTAATAGAAACGAGCGTTGAAATATGTGTACCACGCTTTGTCTTTTGGCGTATATTTGGAGAACATGATATTTTATTTTAATAAAAATGAAAGACCGATTCCTCAGATTTTTACATATATTTGACTTTTGACCGGTTATCTTGAAATACAAAGCTAAATACCCCAGCTGAAATATTTTTTGTTAATAGGAACGAGCGTTGAAATATGTGTACCACGCTTTATCGTTTGGCGTATATTTGGAGAATATGATATTTAAATGTAATAAAAATATAAGACCGATTCCTCAGATTTTTACATATATTTGACTTTTGACCGGTTATCTTGAAATACAAAGCTAAAAACCCCAGCTGAAATATTTTTGTTAATAGGAACGAGCGTTGAAATATGTGTACCACGCTTTGTCGTTTGGCGTATATTTGGAGAATATGATATTTTAATGTAATAAAAATAAAAGACCGATTCCTCAGATTTTTACATATATTTGACTTTTGACCGGTTATCGTGAAATACAAAGCTAAATACCCCAGCTGAAATATTTTTTGTTAATAGGAACGAGCGTTGAAATAGTGTAGCCGACGCTTTAAATCGTTTGCGTATATTTGGAGAAATAATGATATTTAAATTGTAAATAAAAATAATAAGACCGATTCCTGCAGATTTTTACATTACATTTTGACTTTTGACGGCTATCGTGAAATACAAAAGCTAAATACCGAATACCGCCAGCTGAAATATTTTTTGTTAATATGAGGAACGAGCGT
>LJIJ01004636.1:0-14147 GCA_001718145.1 Orchesella cincta
ACGTACGTATGTTTCAGTTGGTAATGGAGTCATTACGTAACGAATATAATGAGACAGTTTACAAGGCTTTTGTCCAATTACTGTGATCTTATGTCTTTGAACAAAAAACTGGTTCCCATGATCTCGATCTGCAAAAGCAGAGGTGAAGGAATTAACCGTATGTCTCGACAAAAAAGTGCATACAATTGTGTTCCTGTCTATGATTCTTGCTTAGCATTTGACTGTGAAACAGAGTTTTACTGTAAGTACATTTTAAATTCGCCTTAGTACATAGTATATAAATACAAGGTAATTGGTTTAGAAAGCCAAGTTGATGACAGTGCTGGAAACAGCAGATCTGCTGCTGATAAGAATTGCTGCTAATTTCTGCCCAAGAAAAGAAAAGCTTTCAGCAGTAAAATATGATGGGGTTCAGCCAAAGTGTGTAAAATACATTTCCATAATCAAGCAACCCGTTGACGAAAATTGGGACAGACATTATTTCAATTGCACCTCAGCATACAATCATCTAGCTAATGTATTTAGCATACCACTGACTGAAATGAAACGTCTCATGCTTACACTTGCGTGTCAGATCCCTCCTCACTTCTTTCCTTTTACTCCACTTCACAAAACTACAGCAATGAGCAAAAATGACAACATACACAGTTCACTTTACTCATGCTCTGGATTTTATCCAGAATGCGGAAAAACTCAAGAAAAAAAAAAGAATCAGAGTAGTACAAGTGCACAGTCAGTCCGTATAAAATGAAGACAATGGATGGCAGCGATAGAGAAAAAACAAATGAAACATGAGAAGAAAAAGTATGATAAACATAGCCATTGTCATATATTATACAGGGTGGGGCGGCCTTAATGTCCACTCTTTCGTTTAATGATATTTCTGTTTGTACATAACTTAGGTATATAATAGATATAGGAAATGAAAGGTAGGGCATTTTGCCATAAATGTGCAAAAGGTCTCATTTGAAAATCTTTAAATGCCTAAGAAATTTGCAAAGGAAGTCAATAGTGTCCGTTGTGCACTTTCCAAGCAGGGAAAGTCGCTGAAACAGGTGAAAAGTGTGTTGATGGAACTCGGTTATGATGTGTTTAGGATTACTACCTTTCGTACTAATTACAACAGCGGTAAAATTGGTGAAGCAAGACCTGCTGGCTGAATGGCATCACTAAAAGGAAAATGAGAATTTCGGGTCTGGTAGAGAAAGTTGATATATGTACCTCAAATGTCCCATCCAGAGTTACTTAAACGATGGAGTTTGTGTCCTAAAACGGTGAGAAGGATCGGTCACAAAGATTTAGGCAAAAAGATCCACTAGAAAATGACTTTTCCTTAGCTCAAGTCTTCCCACACGTAAAACCGGAAGTGAAACCGGTGAAAGGTCTACGAAAACCACATGGCTGGAAAAACGTCATATCTTATTGTCACATTAGATTCAGCACTGTTTTTACTACCGGGTAGTAAAGGGGCTTGCTAAAAATGCTACAAAAACGACCCCAGTGAAGCTGTGAATAACGTGGCTCCAAAGCACGAAAAGTTCTGTAAAAAAATTATGCCGGTTGGGGCAATCAGGGGCAACGAAGTATAATCATCGCTCAAGGTCCAATAAAATGGCAATATATCAGTCAATTACAATGTGGAGAAGCGTTTTAAAACTTTAGTTGAAGTCTAGACTCCAAATCGTTCAGGAGATAACACATGGAACGTATTTCTTCAGAGCGACGTGGCTATTTCTGACACTGCTAGGTTATCAGTCCCGTACGCTCTCGAAATTAAGGAAACGATCAGGATAACCTTCATACCTTAAAGCCAGATACATATGAAGTCCCTTGGCCACAACTCTTTGGATTTCTTCGGCTTATGGTACTTACAATCCCAACAGTTTCAAAGAGAAATATTAATTTAATATGGCCTTGGAAAAGTCTGAAAGGTGAATGGTACAATGTGACCCCTATAATGGCTGGAAAAGTAATGAAACTATGGAAGATTTAATATCAAGCGTACGTAAAAACGGATGGAGAACAACATACACAAAGCCACATTGTTCATAAACACATAATTAAGCATTTAAACACAAGATTTAGACCGTGGACATTAAGGCCGGCCTCACCCTCTGTAGTCTAGTTTAAGTGTTTAAGTTATAGTCGTAAGGAAGTGAAAAACTTTCACTCTGATCCACTCTTTCGGTAAAAGTAATAATAGTAATAAAATAACAAAACAGTGTATAAATTGGTTTCAATTTTAAAAACAATCTCTTGTATACTAATTCTTTCTCTCATTAAACATGGTTTACTACAGGTGTTCAAAGAAGATTTGCTGAAGGATAATGGCGAGCTTTCTCCAAACATTGGTGAAATTTTGGTGTCTCTTTGCTACAACGGGAATATTTCACGGCTCACTGTTAGTATTTTTGAAGCACGAGGGATCAAGGTAAATTGAAAACATCAATATAATATACATATCTAGATAAAATGGAAGTTCATTTATGTTCAATATAAAATACAGTAGCAGAGGTTGGGTTTGTGTAAAGGCGTTTACCTTTCTCGACGAAGATGAAAAAGTACATGTTTTTATATGGTTTATTTTATTGTATTGGATATAATACAGACAATAAAAAGCCCTTATAATTAAACAGCACGTTGGATTGCAACGCAAAAAGTATATTGGGAGATGCTTTAATTAGAAAATGTGGACAGGACATGTCTTCCTCCGGTTTCTATGAACAAAGTAGGATTAATAAACCGACACACAAAAAACATTCTCCAAGGAATACCGGGGAGACTTGGGGCAAAATTACTTCTTACACAATCAATGTTTACCTCACTTCGTCCTTGCTCGAATTTTATAGAAAGAAGTTGTCCTCAAGCTATATAGGTATATTATTGTTCAGCTTTAAATCTTAGTTAAAAGGAGTCCGAATGAATAAACTACAATAGAAATGAAAGCACATTGTTTAATTTGTGCAGCATCTTCGAAGCACTTAGAAGTTATTAGCTTTCTTTGCAGCTGCACATCCTTCTTTTCCAATAAAAGAGAAATCTTTGTTCTCTTCTAAGAATACTTGGTTGATTACTATTCATTATGTAAAATGGAGTGTAACAATCATGGAAATGGTGATGTGGCAATCCTGCTTCGTTATGCATGAATATTAGCTAGAAAAACATGGAATGTGAAATTAGTAGTTATGCAAAAACACGATGGGGTAACATTGACTCTGAAAGTAAATGCACATATTTGCTCAAGACTTGCCTACTTTGCGCAATCTAAAAAGTTCTAGATGGTATTTCGAAATGTCCTTGAAATCACAATGCATTGAGTCTATATGGAAAGTCACGCCTGAATATAAAGCGGGTTATGGTAGAAAAGTGTGATAAACCTACAGAAACATAAAAGTTTATTCTGAAATTGTTATTCTTTTTCAGTCTCGCGAATCAGCTTCCGGCCTGTATTGCAAAATATCGTTGACTCAACACACCAAAGTAATCAAAACGAAGAAGACAGAAGTTGCACATGTAAGAAGATTATTTTCATGTAAAAAAGTGACTTTTGAAGGAGTCAGAATCATCATCATCATCAGAAATCCAATCCAACTCCTCCTCAAGTTTGTGAAGTTTTAATGGTATTTTTGTTTGTTTATGTATCTTTCAGTTCATCGGTTGCCGAGCCAGTTTTAATGAGAGCTTCAACTTCAAATTGGGAGCAGAGCTGTTGGACACCGCGAGTGTGTCAATCCAACTGACGTATGCCCAACCGGGTTATAACAAAGGTATTATTGGTCAGGGTACGCTGTGATGTTTTTTATGTCTCTTTTCCTAAACTCTCTTCATCTTTTGCTCTGTAATTCTAGTGCTTTTGCTGTGTAGAGAACAAATATACTCATCTTTTACTTTGACACTTTTTTTGGCTGTCTTCAAAAAAAACTTGGACGTCAAACCGTTACGTTTAAATGACACATTCAACACTATACAAAGGAATAAAATAATACGATACCTGAAATACGCGAGACTTGTTATGACTTCAGAAATGAATACTTTTCCTTCAACATTCTGTCATTTCATTACCTTTCTCCTCTGTGTGAAAAATTAAATGTTGAATGTCGTAAATTGAAAAAATGTGTTCCGTGAACGTGTCTCTTGCTTTTTGTACTTAATTGTGGAGCTAACATGTTTTTACGTCACGTGTCCACTTTCTTTTAGTGAAATAAAAAACTCGGTTCACGAGAAGCTTTCACCAGGATTAAATATCAGTCGTTTTTATATTGTAGAATGTCTTTGATTGGGAATCAAATAGATTGTAGTGTAATAACAGTCCAAATTCGTTTCGGATCGGTTTCTCAAACATATTGAGTTAGGAACACCAAATGTCATTTTAATTAGCTCAAATAAGAAGCCAAGACACAGTTCATTTTCTAAATAAATTGGTAGGTTCACTCCTCGCTATAATCATCATTACTTTTTCTCATAAACTTCTGAGAAATAGTGTTGTAAAGGGAGCTTCGTCCTTTTGAAAAATGATTGCAAAATATAGGGGAATGCGAGTTCATTAAAATATTCAATACAACAAGTCTAGATGAATGGCAGTTCATCGACATTGGCGAGGAGAGCTATACAATTTTTATGCGGAAGTGGAAAAGTGCTGTATTTCGAAAGAAAAATCAAACAGTACAGCTTTGTTATTATTGTAGAAGCAAACATACATAGTATGAAAGGAGTGCAGTAGATAGTTGAAGTTGAGCTCAAAGTTTTCCCTTTAATTTTAATGACAACACTCTTTCTGTTCACAGACCAACAAGCCGGCAGGATTGTGCTAGGATCCTTCATGTTTGCACGGGGTAAAGGGTTAGACCATTGGACGGAGATGGTTTCCAAACAAAAGGAACAAATTCAATACTGGCATGCTGTATCTGAATAAGAACACGGGGAATGTCAAGTAGTCTAGTAGGGAAATTACAAAAAGTGATTGCTTTCTTTGGACTTGTTTATCTACTTTCTCTACCACCGAGCAAAAGATGATGAGGCTGCAGAAACTCGTTTCAAGACAACCTGGAATGAGATGATGAAGTTGAGACAGCAGAAAAGAAAATCAACTGAGGAAAAAATCCAGCAGCCCCGAATCCTCAAGAGATGAATAGATTCAAAAGAAACAAAAATTGCTTACACGCCACTTTTACTATAAAATGTGTTGCATGGACTTACTCACATTCTAATCATTAAAAGGCACGGGCACACACGTCTTCTCACGAAATATGTAAGACACGCATATTGATTGAATGCTTTTATAGGAAAAACAACATTCTATAAATATATTACATACGTAGGTAATTTAACGTTCGAGAATGCTGTTTGTACTCAATAAGTAAACTACGACGGTACACATTTATTGACTTCAACCTCCGACTACATTTCTATCTACTCTTGTAATTTTCGCTTTTCTCCGAATTTAATGTATCAGCAGAGTGGAAACTGTAGAATAATTAACTGTTTAGGGTTAATCTCACAGTGCGCATTTTGATCTAGTAAGCTAGCTAGTTGTTTGTTCAACAAAAGAAATAAAAAACTGCGCAGTCATCATGTTAAAGCAGATGTATAAATGTAGAGCAAACTAGGAACGCAGACCTGTTGCCATTCATAAGATTTTAATTAAACCTCTGGCTTAGAATGGATTTTGGGATTCATTAGGTTGTATATTGTTATTTTGTTGGCGAACACTGATCAATATCTAAATGGAGATTACTATTAAGTCACTAACTAGCCTGATAGTGTCTTATAGGCTATATTTGTCAAGCTAACGTAAGACATCAAAAATACATACATTTTAAAATGTATTTTAGTGTAAAGGAAGACAGTTGAGCCAGTTGAGGGTTGAAAAACAAGTTGTTTTGATCATTTATAAGAAAACTCTGAGAGCAAAGCCATTTTCTCACAATGCCCCAAAATAATCTAGTAAACATTTCGGTGTCGCACTCCAGTTATAACTACATTTGTATCCTATAACTTTCACCAATGGCTCGAGTTTAAAGTAGTTTTATTTAAAAGTGTAAAAAAAATATACTAGCCTCTGCAAAACTGATTATGAAGATGTAGCACATATGTGGAATTATTCACCGGATAAAAATCTACTGGGCCCAACTCATACTCAATATGCCCGTCTAAGAGATTCGTAAAAGAATGTATGACGTTAGCAAGTCCATTCATTACACTTATTTTCTATACTCATGCCATGCCGTATATTGTGTAAGTACTCGTATGTCATAATTGTTACTAGATATTTACGTCTGTAAACTAAAACATATTATTCAATAATCCATTTAAAAAACCTACTGTGTCTGTCTGTGGAATCAATCTGATATTACGTGTGAGTAACTGCAAACGATATACTGATTGCCTACGACGTTATTGGTGACCTGGATGAACGCATAACGAAATGCCGAGAATAATGACACGACTCGCTTTACGTTTTACCTGAGGAACGTGCCATTTGTGAAAGACAGATGCCGATGTATGTATAGCGATATGTGAGATGAATGATGATACTATTTAAGAAACGAGCGTATGTAATATGATAAATTTAAGTAAATGTTTGGGTTAAATAAGAGTAAAGTAATCTGTATAACAAATATGTAAGTACATCAAGAAATTCATGAGGTAAGCGTAAGACGTCAGGTTTTGTTAGTACGCATTGTCCTCAGTACTACACGCGCTAGTAGTCAATATGAAAACATGAAACCTTTTTATTGGGCCCATTTTCTATACATTGAATAACAGGTATATAATTAGGTGTATAATAATTATACTTTTTCTTTTGACTCACAAGAGTCATATGCCGCTGCAAAAGTTACCAAGATATACATATAAATTACGTATAAGATCATATAAAAAACCCCGATAAACTCATATTCATTTCGTTGACTTTCACTTCATCCAGTATATGTTATACATAAAATTTTAAAAACATTTCTGAGAAAATGAACGAAAGTCTATGTAAAGTATATATTAGGAAACTCCTGCATCCCGTGTGATTTGCTAGCTTCATGCTGAGTGACTCTGAGTGAAAAGGCTTTTGAGTGAAAGTGTTACTCGGTGAAAAATTATGAACTCTCAGAGCAGAAACTCCTTTGATACTAGAATAAATTACTATTCACAGTTTTGAATGAGCAAAACCTGAGTTTTTTGTAGTAATAATTATTATGTGCAAGAAATTTCAGTTTTATTGGAGTAGATGTGCACCAACTGACGTCCGTAGACCGACATGAAAGATGATATGTACGTCTAGGGTTCTTATGATTCTAAGTGTATCTTGTCATACATACTTGCTAACCTCTTGATAAAGAACAGAAAAATCATTATTATCCGTGCTGTACGCCTTGTGAGACAGAACCAGAACAAACTTGTGCAAAACTAATACAATTCATGAGAACGTATTTCGCTTTGTTGCAAGTCTTTTTAGTAGACAAGCGTGTTGTTGTAAAACTTTACTATCCGGGCCAGTCGTGATTTAGACGAAATGAAATGATGATGTCTATACCATTTCATCAGGGATTCGTTCGAATGCTGCGTATTATTAAAAACTCATTTTTCTTTTATACCGGATATATCTACACCGTGAGGGAAAGTTGGTTGGTTGGTTTATTGCACAAAAGTTGGATATTTTTTCCAACCTGGACCTGGTTTCTTTTTATTTCAAGTTGATGTTAATTATTTTTATAGAAGACAAGAACAACATGGTGATGCTGTATTTTATATACTCCCTAGTTTATTTTAGACCTGCAGAATAATGTAATTACCTTTGATCCATGTAGCGTGAGAAAGAGACGAATGCTGTTGAAAGAAAGGTATGAATAATGTAAGAACAGGGAAAGATAGATTGGTCTACACGGCCTCCGTTAAGGTTCTGAATGTCTTGAGCCTGTTGTACCCAGATGGGACTTGAAATATAATATATCCTCCTTTGAAATGTGGATTAGTAGAAAGGAAAAGGCAAAGTAAACATTCATATTAATTTAGGGAAAGCTCCTTTTGAAGTCGAATTGTAAATAACCAAGTGTGCTCATGTGGGTAGTTTTCAGAACATCCAGGAAGTGGTTTATGCCTCTCCAGATGCTGCTGTTGTTTTGTTGTTGAATGAATAGTTGATGTGATAAGGTACCACACTGTCCTCAGCCGGTCACTAAAATATTTTTGTCTTGGATTTAAAAAACACATTGAACAAAAGTAGTCATATGGACACTGACTTACAATCAGTTACTTGGGCCAAGGTTATGACGATAATCAAAATTAAATATTAATAAATTCGCCGTGGGTTTCATCCGACGACTTAAGGCCAGATGTCAAATGATACATCTTTGTTAGCAGGAAATTGGCAGCGCTTTCTTCTACCCACATGTATTTCACGGTGACCGACAAGGCGGAAGAAATTCAATAATGCTTTATCGGATGTGGTTCAACCTTTGCATTCCGCTAAATTATTATTATAAATGGGGAGACTACCAAGCACGTTGAGGACAATGTAATTGCCTGGAACAAAAGGCTGTGGCTGACAATGATGGTTGTATCTCATTAAAGCACGGTTTTTAATAGATTCGTTTACTATTTATCAAGTCAGGTTGGAAATCCACGTGCACATTTACTCCCCGATTTATTAGAAGTAGAACTGACATTAATTATACGCTATCTTTCTCAATGACATTATATATGTTCATAAGCTGAATGGAATACAATCAAATAACACATTTTTACGACTCAATGCATCAATGAACATTCATAATGGTTGTAGTATGTCTGCATTTGGATTGCTGAGGTAGGAGGAGGACTAATAAAACCCCAAATGAATCATAGCTCTAATATCTATAAATATACAAGCTATAATATTTCAATTTTTCGCTTTGATCATCTTCTGGGTGTACTAATTAGGTACCATAATATAAATTACTCTTGACTGTATAAGATTGAAAAATATATAATGATGAATGAGTACTTCTAAGTCGTCACCTTTACTGTGTACATTTTAATATTATAATTACAATTTCTAAAGCATCGTAACATACATTCAAGTATGTCGGTTCAATTTTTGATATTAACTGGGACGAAAGTAATGTAGAGTATTCACATAAGGATGATATGATACGGATGTATATAAAATGTCAAATATACGTAAAAAAAATACTGAGCATGAAACTCGTTGTAATATATTGATAAGTAATGTCAGTGATTTAAGCTAGTTTGATCCTATTTTTTGCAAGCCTACATTCTACATTTTCTTTTACAATTAATTAATAGCTAAAACTACTGAGGCATGATCTGTCCTTTTGAATGTAATTAAAATTTGTACAGTTTCTGTCATCTCATTAAATATTGGCAAATGTGTAAAACTAATTACTCTGTGTATACCTGCCTACTAATAATGTAAGCAAACGCTACCGCTGTTACTCTTCACATAATAGTACACAACTGTTTAAATATTGTAAAAGGTGGGGAACATACAGATGAATGATTTTATGTTATTATAACAATAAAACCATACTATTGTTTTAATACACATTGAAGTGTCAGTATCAATGCTTTCGTTTACTTTCCTGCACATTGATCTCGGAATTGGAGTAGATTTCTGATACAAAATGGGCGAAATTCTGTGCAAACATTTACTATTAGTATTGAGTTAGGATGGCTGAATATACCCGGAAATAGAGATGTGTTACATATCAATATCATAAAATCGTGTGTCTGTGGTTTTGATCATGTCCTGAAACTTTTAAATCGTGCTAACACTATTCATTAAATTTATGTGGGTTATGGTTAAAGACAATGGTTGTGAAAATATGGTTGTGGTCTCAACTTACACTGAGGTAACATGACTGTCTAATTCATAACAGAAACTTCATTTTACTATGTAAAAAATTGGAAACAAAATATTAGTAATTTAACGCTCTTTCAAGCTGTGTGTTTTATGTATGTGACAAATGACATGGCAAGCTTCTCACGCACAGAACCAACTGTATGACTAAGCTGCTACCACAGCCTTTCAAGGGTAGTTCCCACAGTACGTGAAGCCGAAATTCCCATTCAAGGTCTTCAAACCTTTGTTCCTGAACTTGTATGAAGGATTAAACATCATAGTTAACTGATTGCGGGTAGCTGAAGAAGACTGGAATGGGATGCAAGGCCAAAGAACCGCAATAACTTCCAATCAGCTAGCCTTCTATCTTGCATCTGATTCTGACAGCTTGTGTATTCGCCTTTGCATCAAACAGAAGACTGGAGGCATGATGATTTTATTGACACAAGCGTCAAGCGCGTGTGTATTGTGCCATGTTTTGCTTTGAGTTCTAATAAAGCAACTTCGTGACTCTCCTTTCTTAAACATTGATCAACCAGATAGTTGGACACCTTTTAAATGATAGCTTCCAGCTGATGATGCTGTGGAAATAAAATCATCATGCCTCCAGTCTTCGTTTGACTGCAAAGGCGATACACAAGCTGTCAGAATCAGATGACCAAACTAGAAGCGTAGCTGATTGGAAGTTATTGCAAGTTTTTTTTTTTCTTCTTGGGCCTTGGCATCCATTCCAGTCTACTTCAGCTAAGCCGCAATCAGTTAACTATGATGGTTTAATCCTTCATACAAGTTCAGGAACAGGTTTCAAGACCTTGAGGTGGGAATTTCGGCTTCACGCACTGTGGGAACTACGCTTGAAAGGCTGTGGTTAGCAGCTTAGTGCACATACAGTTGGTTCTGTGGGTGAGGAAGCTTGCATGTCATGGTGGCATTTGTCACATACATGAAATACACAGCTTGAAAGATCGTTTAAATTACGGGTATTTTGTTTCCAATTTTTTAGATAGTAAAATGAAGTTACTGTTATGAATTAGACAGTCATGTTACCTCAGTTTTAAGTTGAGACCACAACCACCATAGCTGTCTTTAACCATAACCCACATAGAATTTAATGAATAGTATTAGCACGATTTAAAAGTTTCAGTACATGATTAAAAACTACAGACAGGATTCGATTTTATGATATCGTTATTAACACATCTCTATTTCCGGTATATTCAGCCATCCTAACTCAATACTAATAGTAAATGTTTGCACCACAGAATTTCGTCCCATTTTGTATCAGAATCTACTGGCCAATTAAAACGAGATCAATGTGCAGGAAAGTAAACGAAAGCATTGATACTGACACTTCAATGTGTATTAAACATAGTATGTTTATTGTTATAATAACATAAAAATCATTCATCTGTATGTTCCCACCTTTTACAAGTATTTTAAACAGTTGTGTACTACTTATGCTGAAGAGTAACAGCGGTAGCGTTTGCTTACTTATTAGTAGGCAGTATACCAGAGTAAAATATAGTTTTACACATTTGCATATTTAATAAGAGAGTGACAAACTGTACAAGTTTAATTACTTCAAAAGGACAGATCAGTCAGTCAGTTTAGTATTAATTAATTGCGTAAAAAAATGCTTGAATGTAGCTTGCCAAAAAAATAGATTCAAACTAGCTTAACATACACTGACATCTACTTTCAAATTATACAACGATTTCAATGCTCAGTATTTTTTACGTATATGTGACATTTATATACATCCTATCATATCATCCTTATGTGAATACTCTACATTACTTTCGTCCCCAGTTAATATCAAAAATGAAAAAACACATACTTTAAATGTATGTTACGATGCTTTAGAAATGTAATTATTTAATATTAAAATGTACACGTAAAGGTGACACTTAGAAGTACTCATTACATCATTATATATTTTCATCTTATACATCAAGAGTAATTTATATTATTGGTACCTACATTAGGACACCCAGAGATGATCAAAGCCGAAAAATTGAAATATAATATAGCTTGTATATTTTAGATATTAGAGCTAATGATTCCATTTTGGTTAGTAGTCTCCTCCTTACCTCAGCAATCCAATGCAGGCATCACTACAACCATTATGAATGTTCATTGATGATTGAGTCGTAAAAGTGTTATTTGATTGTTATGCCATTCAGCTTATGAAACATATATATATGTCATTGAGAAGATAGGTATAATTAATGTCAGTTCTACTTCTAATTAAATACGGGGGTAAATGTGCACGTGGATTTCCAACCTGACTTGGATAAAAGGAAACAATCTATTAAAACCGGCATTTAATGGATACAACCATCTTGTCACGCCACAGCCTTTTTTCCAGGCCTTCATTGTCCTCAACGTGCTTGTAGTCTCCCATTTATAACTAATAATTACGGAATGCAAAGGTTTTGACCACATCCGATAAAGCATTTATTGAATTTCTTCCGCCTTGTCGGTCACCGGGAAATACATGTGGTGAGAAGCGCTGCCAATTTCCTAGCTAACAAAACTGTATCATTGACATCTGGCCTTAAGATCGTCGGATGAAACCCACGAGGCGAATTTAGATTATATTTAATTTTGATTATCGTCATAACCTTGGCCCAAGCTAAACATTATTGTACAGTCAGTGTCGCATATGCATACGTTTGTTCAATGTGTTTTTTTAATCGCAAGACAAAAATACTTTTAGTGACCGGCTCGAGGCAGTGTTGGATACCTTATCACAATCACATTCATCACAAACAAACAACACAGCACGATCGGAGAGGCATAACACACTTCCTGGATGTTCTGAAAACTACCCACATGCAGCACACTTGGCTTAATTACAATTTCGACTTCAAAAGGAAGCTTTCCCTAAAATTAATATGAATGTATTACCTTGCCTTTTCTTTCTATCTAATCCACATTCAAGGATTATTTATTTCAGCTCCCATTCTGGGGGTACACAGGCTCAGACATCAAGAACCTTAACGGAGGCCGTGTTAGACCAATCTATCTTTTCCTGTTCTTACATTATTCATACCTTTCTTTCAACAGCATTCGTCTCTATTCTCCGCTACATGATCAAAGGTAACTTACATTATTTTTTTTTTCTGCAGTCTAAATAAACTAGGGAGTATATAAATACAGCATCACCATGTTGTTCTTGCTTCTATAAAATAATTAACACAACTTGAAATAAAAAAACCAGGTCCAGGTTGGAAAAAATATCCAACTTTGTGCAATAAAACCAACAACCAACTTCCCTCACGGGTAGATATATCGTTTATAAAAGAAAAATGGTTTTTAATAATACGCAAGATTCGACGAATTCCCTGATCGAAAATGGGATATAGGACATCATCATTATCATTTCGTTCTAAATGCACGACTGGCCAAGATAGTAAAGTTTTATCCCAACAACACGCTTGTCTACTAAACAAGGACTTCGCAACAAACGCGAATACGTTCCATGAATTGTATTAGTTTGCACAAGTATTGTTTGGTTCTGTTCTCACAAGGCGTAACACCACGGCATAATAATGATTTTTCTGTTCTTTTATCAAAGAGGTAGCAAGTATGTATATCAAGATACACTTAGAATCATAAAACCTAGACGTAATATCATTTCATGTCGTCTACGGACGTCAGTTGTTGCACATCTACTCAGATAAAACTGAAATTTCTTGACATAATAAATTAATTACTACAAAAAACTCAGGTTTGCTCATTTCACAAACTGTGAAATAGTAATTTATTCTAGGTATGCAAGGGAGTTTCTGCTCTGAAGTTCATAATTTTTTCACCGAGTAACACTTCACTCAAAGCCTGTTTCACTCAGAGATCACGTCACATAAGTAGCAAATCACACGGGATGCAGGAGTTTCTAATATATACTTTTACATAGACTTTCGTTCATTTCTCAGAAATTTTTAACAATCTTTAGGATAACACTTATACTGGTGAAGTGAAAGAGTCAACGAAATGAATATGGTTTTCGGTTTATATGTTCTTATACGTATTTATATGTATATTCTTGGATAACTTTCAGCGGCATATGGACTCTTTTGAGTCAAAAGATAAAATTTTTTTTTATAATATTTTATACACCTATTATATACCTGTTATTCAACTGTATAGAAAATGGGCCCAATAAAAGGTTTCATGTTTTCCATATGAATATCTAGGCGGTTAGTACTGAGCGACAATGGTATAACAAAACCTGACGTCTTCGCTACCTCGATGAATGTCTTGATTCTTAATATTTAGTTATTACAGATTACCTCTTACTTTATTAACGCAA
>LJIJ01004637.1:0-14145 GCA_001718145.1 Orchesella cincta
CCAAAGAGAGAGATCATTGCTTTGCTTGTCTTTCAAGTATGCCTCCTCGCCTTTACAGTTCAGACATTCTTTAGGGCATATCTGCGCGGCCTTGCAATATGTATAGAGTATCCTTGCTAATGCGAAAAGGTATTGAGCTTGGTGCGTGGCAGCTATGCATATATAATGGAATGAAGTAGTATGGACAACGACCACATACATAGTAGAGATTAAACGCATATCGAACGGTATTACGATTACATATAAAGTCAGCATAGAAGCGCAGCTGTGCTGATTCCATCAAGAATCATGTGCTTAACAGCTGGAGGGGCGCTGGATGATACGCTTTCTGACATCCAACATCTAACTTGGCTAAGATATTTATTTCTTTAATTCTGTGATCCAAAAGAGTAATACAAAATCCACAATTTCAAAACTGCATTCCACTCATATTGCATATTTAGAGACGCATAAATGTCTTATGATTTAAGGTTCCGTTGCGTTGCCTGACTAATGAAGTAGCATCAACTATGAACGAGTGGCATTCTCAGAAAAGAAGCAGCACTCGAAAATATCAGTCCTGTCAGTGAAAAAGAATCAATTAATCATGAAGTTTTGTCACACTTTGCACGTGGTGCCTTTGTGTATCGTGTTGTAAGTATTAATTCAACGAATGAACATTCAATTCAACATGCTAAAAAGTACATTTCTCTAATATTGTTTCCTTGCATCTTTCATCTTGAAGGCTATGGGCGATCCCGTTCACAGCAAAGTAGAGGACAATGATGATGTGAAGAACAAAGCCATCATTTCTAGGAGATATAGCAATAGGAGAAACAATTGATGACATTATAACACAAGTGATGTATGTAAGGAGATTGTAGCACTTATTGGATCCGCGATTTCGAACTTCACCTTGTGCTCTGTTACAAACGCTAGACCTATTCATCTTTGTGAATGGTGTGTGGAAAATTACATTCGTGTGGTCGAAGTTCATCGGGACTTTTTAGCTGTAAGCGTTCATTCTTACACCGAAGATATCAAAATGGCTTGATAATGTTGCAGTGATAATGTTTTCTTTTGAACTTAAAACAGAAAACAGATGAAGCTGGTAATCCATGTAAAGAGTACTTTTCTCAATTTAGATCGAGTAGAGATTGTTAGTGATGCGTATAAATATGTGGAAGACTTGTGGGCCAAAGGAAAATGCGACTGTAAGTCAGAATTAATATAATGCTGTAGGTGAAAGCATGGTTAATTGAGGTGTGTTAAATTTTATCTTCCAATTTTTTTATAGCTTGTTCAGAAAGCTTGACAATGGAACTTTAACCAACAATGCAACTGAAGAAGTCAGACAATTTGTTACCGACTACGAAAGAACAAAGGGCTGCTTCGATGACTGGTTAAATGCAAATATCACTGGACTAAACCAAACTGCTTGTGATGCATGCAACCATATTATGACCAAATGAACAATAAATACATGGAAATTGGTGAGCTGTATGGCGAAAATGTATGCGTGGATGTTTTAGATACGGTATGTCAAATAAACTACAAACCAATTAAACATGCAAATGTGGCATTAGTTAATTTTCCAACTATTACTAACGACTATTTTATATATACATTTTGTAGATGAACATAACCAGGGAATTGTGGAGCGAATTATTCCAATGTGTTCCAGAAAGAAAAGCTGAATTCTGGCTTCACATAGGGTTCGGAATTGTTGCCACAATACCCCTCATCTTCTATTTCCTTGCGTATGCCTTATCTACAAAACAAGAAGCTCGTGTCCTTCAGCAACACAGGTTGGCTGAAGTGTTTGCAAATACTTCAGCAGTGGCATGAGCGACCTCTCAGGCTACCACTCTTCGAGACTACAAGAGTCTACTACAAGATCCAGATCTATGCCTACCACGGAGCTTCAGATAACTGTGATAATATAGGCGACCTGAAGAACCAACCAAACTGAAACTAATCACTTTAGAATTTAGCTATACTTTTATAACAATATAGTATAGCAATCAAGTCATGTTAATTTAGGATGGAATCTATGCTTTATCTTTTTGTATAATTTTATACAAGTATACTTGTAAATACTTGCTATGTATTCTTATAGTTATATAATCCATTATCTAAAATGCATTTATGTACTCATGATATTAAAGAAAGTTGCCAAAGAATGTTTAATAAATCATTCACCATGTTAAATTCTGGAATCCAATATCTCTTTTTACATTTTAGAACCGAAGAAATCATAAAACCGCATACAGCTTTTTTAACTCACTCAAAAAATTATAAGCATGGTGTTCCGTATCTCATGATATCCATATCATTTTCCTTATATGTACTCCTCTTCATTCCTATTGTTTCAATACTACTTGTTCTATCTACTTTTTATGTGGGAGTCCATAGTCCAAATCATTCTCCAGCTTTCTTACAGAGGCATCCTTTCCTTGTCTTGTCATGCATCGTCAATGGAAGTTTTTGAATGGCCAGAGGCGTGCATTTGTCCATATAAGATTTTGTGACTGTTCAGCTTTATTATCCAGTTCGTGTCAGTTTACTTTGATCATTTGACTGACTGAATGAGTCTAATCACATCCCAAAGCTGCATTCTTCTCGGAATGACCTAAAAGGTCTTTGTCTTACAAAACATATATTTGTGACTGGAGATGACAGATTGTTTTGTACATTAACATTGCACGTATTTACACATACTGGCTGAGGCGTATGTGATCGTACGTGACAAATATCCGATCAGCCAAAATGCGATACACAAGAAAACATACGGATATATAAAACATGTGTTGCGTAAAATTGTGAGCAAAATGCATACAATATAGTGCAAAATGTACGGGTTACAGTTCCAAACTAATAATCCAATTTGTTATTCAGCTTAGTTTCGTCTTCATTTGCAATGCAATTTACATAATATCCCGAAACTGAACTGGAAGTGCACAGTGTTTTTATGGTCTCCGATCCAAATGCATTAATTAGCTGGTTTGTTGTTGTTTATTGCGCAAACTAGATGATGTCATGTTTGCTGTATAGCTTGTGTGGTCACAATGACAGTCGAGTGACAGTTTGTTAAGGGTGCTTGAAACCAGCCAATGTAATGTAACTGCCAAGTCATCATCTCATCGGCTAGACCACCATGTGATTTGTTGACCAGCATTTATTTGCGAAAGTTGGGCTGGATATTACAGGAGATTACAGCATTCGTTTATGATTGTTTGTTAGTGCCTTCATTTTGTTTTCTTTCTTTTGGAGTCTGTTTATTCTTTATCAAAGTGCATTTTATGTTCTCTTGGTTCAGTTTTGAAAGCTTGTTCGTGTTGGCCTCCAAGATTTGAATAAAGGTATCGTCTCCTGGTCTTTTCCAAACGTCAACAAAGGCAGGTCAGCGTTGCAGGAATATTCATTGGGATGACCTCAACAGGATAGGTGCATTATTCATTCAATATTGGTTCCATTTCAGAACTTATACCTGTGGCAGTAATAATTGAAATGTGTTTATTTTTGTGCTCTTAGATATTCCAAGAAAGTCCAACTCTGTGCAAACCTACTTGAGCCGTGAACTCTTCCTAACTAAGATGGAGCGATTCAGAGTCATCATCTTGCTGGTTATTTCAGCATTCCTTTTGGTTCTGGATACCCCTTTCGTTTCAAGTTTAGAAACAAAGATACTCCTGGACAATGGAAGTGCTGCTGGAGCTTCAAAAGCGCAATGTGTTATGTACGATGAATGTGGGCCATCACCTCTTAACCCTGATCTGAATACAAATTGTGTTTACAACGGCCCTCCGAAGAAATTGAACGATTCGGAAGCTTTAAATACTCTTCAAAGTATGTGCCCTGAAGTTGTAGAGAAATATGGAGATGAATTATGCTGCTCTGCTACTCAAATAAATACACTTCAAGGAAATTTGGCCTTGCCTCAAGCAATAATTGGAAGATGTCCTAGCTGTTTCTATAATTTTAGGCGAAGTATATGTGAGCTAGCATGTGGGCAAAGTCAGTCTCAATTTTTAAATGTCACAAAAATGCAAAAGAACGACACCACTGGTAAGTCTTAACAAGTATTCTTTGGTAATTATTGTATGCTTATCATTAATTATTAGAAAGAACTTATCTAGTAATATTTCATTTTCTATTAGGTATTGCAGTAGTCGCTGAAATACATGCATACGTCACCGATTACTATGTTACAGAAACCTATGAAAGCTGCAAGAGTGTTATCATGAGTTCAACTAACCAGCTTGCAATGGATGTAAGAATTTTTTTCAGACCTCTTAACCCTAACCTTTGATGTAATGTAGTATGTAGTTCATTTATCATTTATTGGTTGCTGTATTTTGCAGATGCTTTGTGGGCCATGGGGATCTTTTCATTGTACACCACAAAGATGGTTTGACTACATGGGAAGCACTTCAAATGGATACAGCCCGTTTGACATTATTTATAATTACTCGTATAGCAACTACACCGGTCCATTCAGTCCATTTAGTCCTGAGAAAGCTTTTAAATGCAATGAAAGAATCGATAATGTAACATCTGCATGTGGCTGTGTTGCTGCGATGCATCGTGTCCAGCGCCTCAACCCTTTCCGGATCTGGTGCCACCAACATGGAAGTTATTTGGAGTAGATGGAATCTTCATCTTGATGGGCATCTTGTGCGTTTTTGGAAACGTTGTGATTTCCTTTCTTGTCATCGTGTTCAGTGACAAATCTGCAAGTCGTAATGTGGAACAGCCAAACGGACAGATTCGAAGCAACAATCAAAGTCATCATGATCAAAATCGTCTGCTCCCAGATGGAGAAATTTTGGCCATGTATCCCATGGATTCTTTTAGTTTATTCCAAAGCGCGCAGCAGTCGATCAAGAAGTTGTTTTGTGTTGTGGGAAAAGGTAAGGCTCTTACTATGTAAAGTAAAAGTTTCTGTAAAACTGTGATGATAAATCTTGATTTTTGCAAATCTAATCAATGTTGTATCATCGTAATAATATAGGTTCAGCTGCTCACCCCGTTCTCACCTTGTTCTTATTGTTTATACCTTTGATATTGTCAACTTCTCTGGTCACACCACTGTTTAAAATTACAACAGATCCAGTTGAGCTTTGGGCAGGGCCACATTCTCGGACGCGCGTTGAAAAGGACTTTTTTGACAAAAACTTTGCACCATTTTTTCGCACGGAACAAATTATAATTTCATCCAGTAATCCTTCATTCAACCGGACAAACGCCGATGGACAAAATCAGACGTTTGGTCCGGTATTTGAAAAGAAATTTCTTTATGAAATTAGTAAGCTTCAGTCTGACATTGAAAGTTTGAACGGTGGAGAGTTGAAGAGCATTTGTCTCAAACCACTGGAGACCAACTGTACAATCTTCAGCTTGATGGAGTACTGGCAAAATTCCTTGGTTAATTTGAATAAAACCGAGTCAAATGACACGTACCTGGATCATTTTCTGTTCTGCTCCAAGAATCCTGCAAGCATGGCTGACAGCACCCATTTACGTCAAAGCTGTATGGGCAAATTTGGTGGACCCGTTGACTATAAACTTGTGCTTGGAGGATTCCCAAATGATAGTGAGGAGGCGTATCTTTTGGCAAACACGACAATCCTTACATTTGTAGTTCGAAATCATCTGGAAGATGCATTTAATGAAGAAGCCAAGGTTTGGGAGTCTGCTTTTATAAGTTACATGGAGAACTGGAGTGCTACCCATGAAAAGAAGTTGAACTTGAGTGTGGCGTTTACATCAGAACGATCTATTCAAGACGAACTGAGTAGAGAAAGCAGAATGGAAATTGAAACAATTTTGTTATCCTACATTATTATGTTTTTGTACATAGCATTGAGCTTGGGTTTTGGCAGTTACGCTGTTGAGTTATTCAATAGGTGTACTTGGAGAAGATATTTTTGGTGGAGACAGGTAGGGGCTCCGTTCTCTTTTTCATTGAAAGCATTTTTCAAACGAACTGTTTCAGAGAATTGATATTTCTATTTCAGATAAATCGTCGCACATCTGGTGTAAATCTAATTGAAGAACCAGTTCCAGAATCAACACCTCGTCTACCTCAATCACAAACAAGGAGGAACAATAAATGGTTACCTCGTTTACTTTTATCTCTCGCCGGTGTCTTTCTAGTTTTGTTGTCGGTAACGGCCAGTATTGGTCTATTCTCCTTCGCTGGCGTACCGGCTACATTAATTGTTATGGAAGTTGTGCCGTTCCTCGTGTTGGCGGTTGGTGTTGATAACATTTTCATTATTGTACAGACTTATGATCGGACATTTCCAAATTCAGATCTTCCCGTTCCTGAAAGAATTGGTCAAGTAATGAGTGATATCGGACCAAGTTTATTAATTAGTGTGATTTCAGAATCAGTTTGTTTCTTTATTGGTGGATTAGTTGCAAAAATGCCAGCAGTGGAAACTTTTGCATACTATTCAGCTGTTGCGTTGATTGTAGACTTTTTATTGCAAATTACTGTATTTGTAGCCATATTCGGAGTTTGTGAGGAAATGGGAAACGTTAAGAATTATAGCCATGAAGTGCTTACAAATGATTCTGAGGAACCCTCGACATCTACACCTTCTCCCAATCACCGTCCTGTTTCATCCATTGAAAACACTAGCCCGAATGGAGGAGGGCTTCAGAAAGAACCAATAAACGATCAAGGTGGATACATCACGCAGTTATTCACGAATTGTTACGCGCCATTTATATTGGGATCCAAGTGGATACGATTAGCAGTTTTAATGGTGTTTTATTCGTGGCTCTGCGTCAGTATTGCCCTTGTCCATAAAGTTGATGTCGGCTTAGACCAAAAGTTATCCATGCCCAGTGATTCATACGTTCTGAAATACTTTAAGTAAGTGTACTTTATTTCTGTATGTTGACTTTAAATATTTTGTACCTTCCAACTGTATTGTATTTAACCATGTATTCTGAATTATTACAGCTCGCTAGCGGAATATTTACAAGTTGGACCACCTGTTTATTTTGTTGTTGCTTCAAACAGTTCATCGCCATCGCTGAGTGACTGGGATGTTCAGAGTAAAATAGCAGCGAGTGGTTCTCCGTCCAGTCTCGTTTCTCAAATATTTTCAGCTTCCAAAATTTCCAATTCTTCATTTATAGCCAAGCCTGCATCCAGCTGGCTAGATGATTACGTTGATTGGGCTGCAAATGAAGACTGCTGCAAAATCACTGCGGATGGGCAATTTTGTCCTAACTCGAATTCAAGTTGTGGTCCATGTGGTATTGAGGTCACTGATTTGAAGATGAGTCCAGAAGATTTTAGAAAGTACATTTCATTCTTTTTACAAGACATTCCAACAGAAACCTGTCCGAAAGCAGGTCATGCTGCCTACCAAAATGGCGTGAGCTTGGGGACAGTCAATAATCAAACTGAAGTGGTAGCAAGTTATTTTATGACTTACCAAACTGTTTTAAAAACATCGCATGATTATGTTTCTGCTCTGAAACAAGCTATATTTTTAAGTGAAAATATTACAAAAACTCTAAACAACGAATTCCTTGTGTTTCCATACTCTGTATTTTATGTATTTTACGAACAGTATCTAGATACGTGGCATCAGGTTCTACTTAATTTAGGCTTAAGTTTAGCAGGAGTTTGTGTTGTAGTCCTTATAGGTACATTTTCTATCAAAGAGACAATCCTTGTATTTACAACAATCTTATGCATAATCAGTAACCTTATTGGAATGATGTACGTCTTCGGAATTAGCTTAAATGCCCTCAGTTTAGTTAATCTAGTCATGGCTGTTGGAATCAGCGTAGAATTTTGCGTTCACATTGTTTGTGCATTTGCTCATACTGATGGAAACTCGAATGTAGAAAAATCGAAAATAGTTTTAGGGGGTGTAGGTAGTTCCGTATTTTCAGGAATTACATTAACCAAAATCGCTGGCATTATTGTGCTAGGTTTTGCCAAGACTAAAATCTTTGAGGTATTTTACTTTAGAATGTATTTATTGATTGTGCTAATTGGAGCTACACACGGTTTGTGCTTTCTCCCAGTACTGATGAGTTTTGTTGGTGGAGGCAAAAGAGAGGTAGCAAGAAGGTAAACTAACTAAAGTCAAGTTAGATACATTCACTTTTTAAATCGTTTTTTGGTTAGTTGCATTGTGTTTTCAGAATTTTATTATAATTATTGTATTTTGTGCAAATATTTAAGCATAAATATAATCTTTTTAAGATTTCATGTTTTTTGCGGTGAAAGTTCATTCATTGTTTATTACCAAATAAATCCCGTGTTTAAATATTAATAAAACAAAGTACTTCCGTGTTGCATTTTGTTTAATATTTGTATCAAATAAAGTACTACATATAGTTTCCATTATAACAAGTAATCTAATCTACGCTTACACTTTTATATCAACTTTGGCACTAAAATTTATTTATAAGAGTAGCTTGATTAAAACAATACTTCATGTACATGTAATATCACAAATTGTCATTAAAGGATGACACTTTTGATTAAATTATCAAAAGTGCATGAGCACTTGACATTTATGGAACGTTATGCAATGTAATCAGTCCCATAGACTGGTTGGTAAATGCATCCAAAACTGGAATTGTATCCACAGCCCAGTTGTAATATTCATAAAAAATCTTATAACCGAACTGCTTCTCAATGACCACATCCAAACTTGCAGGGTCTTGACGGATATTTTATCCCACCATGACATAAGATTCCAAAGATTTTCTCCTGTATACCCTTCTAATTCTTGAAGACCGGTGTACAGCATTGCTTTATACGTCATGAAAGGTATCCGCTTAGTAAAAGCTTCCATGAATGCACTTTGAATGGTGACAACTGTCGAATCCATAGTTTTTAAGCTTTCCACAACAATATTTTTAAATAGCTTGTCATAAACTTGAGCATCCGGTTTGATGCATATACTGAATTCATCCTTGATACCCAGCAGCCTTCCATAAATGGCCCAAACATGAATTACACCTTTCATTTCTTCATATCTGTCTTTAATCCCAAAAATTCTTGGAAAGAGCCACATAGTTCCAATGAATCCGAATTGTGTGGTGACCATATCAAACTGGCTTACAGGTAGTGGTGGATCCCATGTCAAAAGATGTTTTGGAGCGTCTGAAGTATCAATGTGCTTCAAGTCGGCTTGCATAGCTTCAGCCAGTTCTCTTTTCCAGTCTTCTTCAGATGAATTACATGCCTCTGTTGCAGGAGATGGGGAATCTGATTGCCTTTTCATCTTGCTGGCGAGCGCATGCATTTTTCTCACGGTATCAAAGGCCTTGAACGCTTTAGCTTCATCAATTGCAAACAGGAAGAATTTACCGATTCTTTGTATTGTGGACAAGTACCTGTGGAAAGAGAGTTCCGGATTGTGAAGTTTTCCAGTTCGCAAGATTACAGAAGCATTGGGCTTTACTGCAAAGCCAAACATGAGAGCTGCGGTGTTTGCGAGTATGAGTTGGGTAAGATGTTTCTTGTGAAAACTGATGCTGTGCTCAATCAAGTTTTTGTCAACCCAAGGAATTTCATCCAGTGGAACGAGAGGACTGACATCTCCAGCTACATAAGGAGCTTTGGTTATTAACGCAGTATACAGGTCCATTTCTTCATTGCCACTATAACTTGTTCTTTTTCTAATTTCATTTAATATCTGTTCCGTCGGGTTTTCCTTGATGATATCCTCTTCGCTTTCTCCAAGGGCTTGGACTTTGTAATCTTCAGAATGGATCTCAGTTTCCCCTTTGTCGTAATCCATACCAGTGTCAGTATCCTCAGAAATTATGGTCATATTGCAACAGGAAATTTTGTTACTTCAAAGTTTGCTAATTTGTTTTGAATGAAAATTTTAAGGATTAATCTGGAATGCTATTCAAACACTTGCAAATGTATCTCCCCGTGTCAAAACTAGACTGTGGTTCTCATATGATCTCGTCGAGTATAAAACGCTCTTCTGATTCTGCGTCAAGCCAAACAAGTCCGATTACTCGTGGTATCCAGCACAGTAGATTGAACTACTATAGTCCATTCAATGCAATGCCAAAAAGCGAACCAAGTAGTATATGTTTTGCTGAGTTGTGTATCAATATCAACACCAGTATTAGAGCTGCAAACAACAAAAATTCTCATGATATCTTTTTAAGAGTTTACGTAAAACGTAGATTGTAACAACAGTATAACCTCGACATTCGGAAAATAACAAGGGACATTATATGAGTATCACATTATGATTATATCCTCTGCACAGTCCCACAGCTATGGGAAGCACGGCAAAAACTGGATTTATTCGTTGGTTGAAATTGGAATGGAGAATGGAAGTGTTTTTGTTGGCAACGAATCAGCTACTTGAGCTTATAAAACACATCATGAAAAATTGTGTAATAATGAGTCCTACGAAAGCTGCATCTTTAGACAGGATGTTTAGCGATATGAATATGGATAGGGAACAAAAAATAGCGAAACTTTCTTAAATTACCGACAGGAATTTTGGGAAACAGCATATTTTTTTTATGCAGACACAGGTGCAGAATATTCATTTTGCCGTGAACTTGGTTAAAGTTAAGTTTGGTTTGTCCATTTTTAACCAGAGGTTGTGCATTGTGCAATCGTAATGTTTTATGGAGTATTTTTCATATTGTCGAGTTACTACTTATGATATAAATGTGAGTAACAATCATTAAAGATACAATACTTAAAATACAAGCGGTTGTGGTTGCAAACAATGTCAGATAATTACTGTATATCATCCGTGCATGATTGAGAATCGATTAGAATTTTTCCTCATTGCGGCTAAATACTACCGTAGTACTTATCCATGCAATTACCTGTCTAAATCCTTGTCTAGCCTGGAAGCGTTTATAGTCTATGAATAGTACTATTCATATACTTATATACTAGCAGGTGCTGCTGCACTTATACCTTTCTTATCTGTTAACTTTAATTGACTTCATGCATACATGTATCGAAATAATTGCTGACTTACACGTGCATATATTATTTTTATCAAGACAGTCATGCCTTATATATGTCAATGTCATCCTTAAATCTTATTGTTACCCCACTACCAGTAGAATATATGACTGTGCAGTATTTATGCATTATTGACATTACACATGAGAGAGAACGAGTGAGGGAATAACTAAATGTAGAGTAATAAAAGAATTGAATTTGTCACAGTACTGATCTAACACAGAATATTGCACACTATTCCACTGAGGTAACATAAAATAAAAGTAATCGACAAAATTATGCATATTATTCGACAAGGGTGAATGAATGATAATGTGAATCCATGCACCTTTATTAGGAAATGATCAGGAAGCACCGAAGCAATGTTCTATATTGAAGACAAATATGTCAACGAACAAGTAAACACAAATTATAGATGTGCTTTTATGTAAAATTGATGAGATTATGATGGTATTGCGAAGGAACATTTTCCTTTTCTTTTGAATTCAGTATGCACGATTCATAACATTTCTTTATCATACATGACCGTTATAAATCGTTGCTTGCGTGCAGCTGCACAGTTTATTGAATTAAGCTTTGTTTAGATTGAAATCATACTTTGGATGTTTTCGCGATCCGATTCCACTTATCATTAGTTAGCCCGATCAGTTGGCCATCTTACCTGTCAACGTTAGAATTAGGACTATAAAATGTCCATCTAATTCTGTCCGATAAGGCAGGTGCTTTTCTGGAAAAACGTACTAACAAGGCAAAAGCTGACGTATGAAAAGATTGCTTATGTTACATAAGTTATGTAGTAATGTAGACGCTCAATCCAACATGACTAAATAACCGAAATTAAACTCGTCCTGCACTCTAAGCTATGTATGAATAATTAACAAAATTTACCTTACATTATCTTAATGGGAGCTCAAGCTGGTTTTTCACGTTACCCCTTAGCCAATACCATAAAACGTTTCTTTTCTTTCACATTCAGTACGTTCTGTTACCTTTATTCAGCATTACTGCAGTGACAGAGAAGAAACTTGAGCAATAGATAAGCTTATAAATCCACTGTAATTTTAAAATACTTTCAATCTCTAATTGTGTTCGTCATGTTAAGCCAGCGCACAAAAAATCTGTATGGAAATTTTGTGAATCTTTGTCATTTCATGGGATTTTCACCATTTAAGTGGGACTTAAACTTAAACAGAATGTCTGCTAATCCGACACAACTCATGAAGTTAAAATGGTACTGTTCTACAGCAGTTTTATGGTTGCATGTTTCAATCTTGTTTATTCAAGTTCATCATAGTTAACTTTAATGTTACTGAGGTGGATCTAAGGAATCTTGGATTCAGAAATATTTTCATGCCTACATTTTAGTACTCTTTCTCCTTCCAATGTATTTGGGAGTCAATACAATAAGAAAGTACAAACTAATTACATACTTTGTTAATCAGACAATGATCATTGATTCCAAACTGAAAGGTTTGTACTTCATTCTCTGAACGAGCATTTCTTAAAATTGCTGTAATTATTATTAAAATTTCCATCTTAGCAAAATACGGAATTTCATACTTAATGGCAGCCGGAAAGGATAGGGACGGTTTTGAGAAATACATGTTTGTCATGACTTTTGCTGGGATCGGAAACGTCTTTGTGTTCATGCTGTACTACTTGGACAATGCGTCGGCAGCACGCTATTATATGTACAATTTTTTTCATCCTAAAATCCATTCTGGAACTCATTGGATAACAGCAGCGATCTTTATGCCGTTTGAAGCTTGGTTCATCGTAAGCATTTGGTGTATTGCATTGTTCTACATGTTTACGGTGCTCATTTGGTTTTTCCATATCCAACTTTGGTTAATTAAAATGAGGTAAAGGAAATTTTAAAACTAATTATTGATGTAAACACGCCAAGACTAAATATTTTATGAATGAATTTTTAATTGTCTGTATTTCTCAGCAAGAGGCAACGAGATTATAACGAGAGAAACTGGACAATACTTCAGAGAATAAAGGTTTTCAAATGTTTTAACCTTTCCGTCAACATTTTCGAAGATTGTTTCAGAAACTGGGTCATTCCCGGTCATTCTGTTGTAGTTGGATTGTGCCATGTTGGTTGTAACTACGCTGCATTAAAATTCTACAATCAAATGCCCATAATACACTACTTTTTCTATCCCACTTTGAGTTTTGCCATGTTTGTCTTTGAAATGATCGCATATTCCAAAGCTGCATCTCTACATGGATATTCCCAAAATTTTATTGACTCGTGGAGGAAAATAACGCAGAAGAATTGTTTTATAACAAAAATATCCAAAAAAGTTTGAAAGGGCTACGATCATTAAGGATTGAAAATGGACATTGCTTCCACTATACAAAAAAGACTGTTCTGACGTTTTTCCAAATTTTGATAAATTCGACCGTGAATTTATTGCTCGTTTACCCATAGAATACTATATAGTTATGCATGCTCTTGTATATGTGTGGTTAACTTATATTGTTGCGTAAAATACGACTATTCACTATTGTTTGAGCAAATATTATTATGATAATAAGGAAAAAGAAATAAATACTCTCATTTTGCAATTAAATACCAGCCAACGAAACAAGGTAGGATAAGTGAGTCTATCGTTTTTTTACTATTGACCGTTGCAAAACCTTTTTAATTGTCTTGATTCGCGTGTTCAACTGCACCACAAAACATTTCCATCTTCCAATTGTTCTCTATCATATCTATGTATACGGGAAGGATAAGTATTCTCCATAAATCATAAATACATCATTCTCATTCTCTCAAATCACTACTAGTACAATCCTTTGTTGACTCATCAACTTACCTTCACCATAAAATCTCAAACCCCCAACATTGACGAGGTGCAAGAAATAAAAACTCTTTTTCCTTTCATTCATCATTATTAAATATATATATTCATTGTTTGTATTCCACAATCTCATGCATAATGAATTACATTTGACATCTTGGACAAAAGTAATACTTAATTGATAAATGTTATGCTGAATTACCTCTAAACCCAAAGGAATGAAAAATAGAAAGACCCGTACTTTTTTGACGGCAGATTCCTTACTGGCATTTGCTTGAGCGATAGATAAATAATTTAGTTATTCTACTAGGTCTAAAAAACAAGCGAGCGAAAAGCAGCCTTGAAAATAGTCAA
>LJIJ01004638.1:0-14143 GCA_001718145.1 Orchesella cincta
CCAACAAAATTTTGCTTGCATTTATTCTTGACAAAACGAAATTGCTAAAATTAAACTGGCTTACAAATGTGAAACGTATGTACATACCTTGATCTTGATCGTGTATGAATCATGTTCCATATCCAGTAAGGCATACAACTTCCATTGTGCATGGATAGATTTGTGCAGATGTTCCAAAGAATGCTCCAGCTTGTGATAAAAAGAACGCCAACGAAAGTACCTTGGACCCTCCAATTCATATCGTGCGATTCTTGATTGGTGATTGCTTGATAAAGCGTAGAACTTCCAAAAAAGAGGCATGCCCGCTTCCCAACATCATCATCCTGTTGGAAAAAGCCAAACTGGATCTGAATTTTAATCGCTGCTCCTCTTCGTTCCATTGCAAAGGCAAATTTTGAAGAATGGAACTCAGTTTAAGTAACTGTTCTAATGCTTTTTGGATGGGTTTGGTGCTGGATACTAGCATACTTATTAGAGTACCACTGGAATAAAACTTCGAAGTAATAAAAACATGAGTTTTAATGCTACTTGAACGTTTCGTTCTCAATCTCGAAATTTTAAGAAACAAGCTTAGGGTTTCTTAAGCAACGATTATTTCTCTAGTAGACATGGCAGTATGTGATGTAATGCAAATCAATAAAACTAATTTGTAGCGAAGCATGTTTTAGGTTGAGCGCAGACGTAGATTAAATCGAGATTAAATCTGTAGTCGAGTGAATTCCACAGTAAGAACCAATTAGAT
Source organism: Orchesella cincta (assembly GCA_001718145.1). Classification (NCBI taxonomy): domain Eukaryota; kingdom Metazoa; phylum Arthropoda; class Collembola; order Entomobryomorpha; family Orchesellidae; genus Orchesella; species Orchesella cincta. Next base: position 743 of record LJIJ01004638.1, read on the forward strand.
TCCAGTTGGATTTCTGTTATAACACTGGTTTTGTGGTAGATGAACTTTCATAAGAACTAATGAGAATTCCGAATCGATTAATATAATATACGAATATCTGCAAATGGATAAATGTTAACCACGAACTACGAATAAAGAAAGTTATACCAATAGATATCGTGACTTTAGATATATTGACGACTGAAAACTTTGACCGTCGTTGTACATGAATTTGTGGTTTTCACATTAAAACTTATTACCATCAGTTCTACAGGAGTCATTAGTTTCCATTCCAATCCCAACATAAATATATAATAATTTTGAAGTATGCCACGTCCGGACATGGCAGCCAATTTTTCTATCAAACCATCAATTGTTTGAATGCTCTGATACTGAGAATCACACGACAGACTAATTTGACATATAAACCAATTAGGAGCAATTAGAATGGTGCCAATCAATATACGTTTGAGTGGAAGCCATGTTGATATCGACAAGACAAATAAATATGACTTTGTCAAGCAACGATTATTTTTCAATATTGCTTTTGTTTACTTAATAACACATCAAGTTATAAATGTTGGATTTAAAATATAAAGTACACGATTGACAGCCAACACTAAAACGTATGTCGTTTGAGCGAATTTAAGCCTCCAAAGCTGAACATGAATATTTATATTATGATAATTTTTGTTTTGAATTTTTCTGAAAAGCTTCAAATTATGGCATCTTCAAAGTAGTGTCTAGTTAATGTCTCATGTACATGAATTTCGCTTTCATGTATCACTCATCTCCTTTCATGTGAGTCACATGAAAAGAATTTTTTTGCAGGCTACATGACATGAAACATGAATTCCTTAGCCTTGCATGAAAGGAAATCAAATCTTCAACATGCATATACATGAATGTCAATTTTATACATGTTTTACGTTAAATACTTTCAAAGATGCAATAAATGCAAGATTTTCTATGAAAACATTCAATTTTACTTCGTTTTTTTATTAGTAAGTCAACTTATCAACACAATGTGTTTCGGCACAGTACAGACAAATTACTAATTTATTAGAAAGTTGGAGAATTTCTGTCATGATTCATGTGACAGGCATGTACATGAATGTACATGATTACATAAAATGAAGGAATTTTTGGCTACATAAAGGAAATATTCCTTTGAGAATGAAAGGACAAGAGAAAATGTTACATGAAAGGACATGAACTGGGAACTATTTCAAAGTACCTTAATATTTGAACTGTTTGCATTTGACTTCTTGGAAAATTTTCTGTTTACACGAGAGGTAAATCACGAATTATTTTGAAAAGGTAGAAGTAAGGGCATCTGTCATCATATTTTAGTGAAACATTGGTACCACAACGTTTGTATTTACATACATATTAAAGTATTTAGAATAGATCTAATATTCTATTTGAATGTACGAAACTCCACCCAATACTAGTTTTTAAAAATCCAACAACCCAGTTTATATTTCTCCAAGGTTTTTATGTCAAAACATTTTCTATAAAATATATCAGGTACCAAAATTTCATGCTACTCAAAACCATACATGTATATGATTTATATGTCTTTAACCATACCACAGTTTCAATCAACATCCACAAAACTTTCTTTTACTCAACTCTAATTTACGTTTAAAAAAGTTTTTAAATCATTTAACGCTCTGATATTAAAACCCGGCACAAAAGCCAAAATGCCTAGCCCGCTCGTCCATCACGCATATCAGCTCAACCAATTCATTAACAACCATCTCTTTTCCTACTTTCTCTACTGGGATGACAGTTCCCAGAAATGGAAACGGGAAACGAGCCAAATGCGGTTGATACCCTACTATATTCTTGGTTATGGAATAGTAAACGGGTTTTGCATAAGCGCAACCCTGTTCATTTCACTCACTGCAGTTTTTGCACCTGCCGCCTTACCATTTGAAAACGCGATAATGTACGCACTAATTTCAGCAGTGTTTCCCATGTCATTTGTGATTGATTGCATTGTATTTCTCTACAGCTCTGAAATACTCTATTTACTCAACTGGCTAGATGATTTAGTTGGCCAACGATTTCCCTCAACTTTTGAGGAGGAATGGAGTATTGGGAGCGTGAAAATATTTGTTGTTGAGATTGAAAACTGGGCGAATGGAAAACCAATAGACTTAATTGGTTTGCTATTAAATTTTGTTGTGATTTCGTACACAAATGCCTCCACTTTTATTCCACCTCTACTTGTTTGGGGTAACTGGGACCCAATGTACCTTTTGGGGGCAATAGCTACACAATTAGGGTGGATACCGGATATCACATCAAATGTGTGGTTTATCTGTATCAGGATTCTCGTTACAATTTGGTGGCACAAGCGATTTTCGTAAATTTAAAACATTTACCATTGTCGTGACCAACCTGTTTTTTAGCGTTGTTAGATTAATGAGCCCACTTCTTAGTAATAAGTTGGGCTACGCGTCAATACAAGAATATAAACAGTTGCATTTAGCAAATAATATGATTATTGGAACAGCCAGCATTTTCTTTTCCCAAGTTCTTCAGGCAGCGTTTATGGGGATTGTGATGGGGGTTAATGTTGTTATTTTAGGAATTAATTATGGTAGTCTCCCAATGGCCTATGTGGGAGCAATGTCAGGGGTGATTGCGGTTTTTGGTGCTTTCCTTACTTTTGTTAGTGGATGTTGTTGGTATGAAATAAGTGAGGAGATTTTGCACTCGTGGAGAGCTAGATTAACAGGAAAGAATGATGTTAAAATTTTCAAAAGAATGGTGAGGAGCTGTCGGAGACTGGCATTGAGAGCAGGTGGAGTGGGGATACTAGACGATGAAATCAAAAATACTTTCTTTCACTCTGCACTTACCTATACTGCAAATTTACTACTTGCAACAAAGAATTTAAGATAGTGTGCTGAAAAAATAAAATTTTAACGGTATTTATATAAAATTTAGCAGTATCTATCAAAATTACAATCAATAACTCGTTAATGTGGGCTTTTGGTATGGAAATAGGCATTCAAATATATAAAGTTATAATAATCGTATTCATACTTAGGTTTAAAGTGTACATGAAAACCTTTTTACAAATTCCTACATTAATGTTTGACCTTGAAACGACTTTAGGTTCGTACCTTTAGTTGATCAATAAATATTATGTTAAAACAATATAAATTTTTTGGAACGTACATTAGTTTATTATCCTGACTTATTTTGAAAGTTATATTGAACTGATTGCTTTTATTTAGCTTCTTATTTGAGCTCATACTTGTAATTTTCATCTATATAGTTTAGTAATTGTAGAAAATGTTATTCTAGTTGCGTGAGTCTGAATTACAAGCATTAAATTCTACGTTAATAGCCATTTGTAATTTACAACATCCATTTTATTTATTGCTAATTGGAATGTATCACAAAAAAAGGAATACAAAGAAAAGCATCAGCGTTATGTCATTTTATCACATATATCCGTTTATCCAAGAAGGTGTCGTCTTCCACTGCCTTTCAATGGATAAGTTTCCCCCCATCCACTCTGGAAGTATTTCTGTGGATGCGAATACTATTAAAAAATCCTTCATGCAATACTAAATCAATTTGAGTTATATTTTTTAAGCCAATATTTTTCATGAAATGACTGGTCCTCAGCTGCTTCCTCAATGGTTAGCTTACCACCTAGCCAATCTGGAAGTATATCAGGTCATTCAATATCATGCGTCGCATTGGAAGAGTAAAAACAGGATGATTAGAGACCATGTGAAAAAAGAGTAAATCGATTTGTTTCCTCCTAACTTACCGACTTCTCATTTTCTTTGGGAGTAAAGGTTTGAGCACTCTCAGAACGAGACTAAATGTGTAACTCGTTTGCACACCGAAAACTCCCGCACATGAAATCGGGAAAGATTTCTAAAACAAAAATTTTCTTATATGATTGGTATTACACAATAGCGAACCATGAAGTTATGTCAAATAGTTCCTTACATTATGATCACGCATTGTCATCATTTTCTGTAAATTAAACTTCCTTGCATGAGTTGTGCTGTATCCGCTTGCATTTTCTACCGAAACGAGTCCCTTTTCTTTGGTATCAGGGTGTCTCCAAAAACTCTCCCACCCAATTACACTGCCAAGGGACGAAATAATTACGTACACAATAGGAAATTTGAAGTTTATTTATTTCTACATTGCATGTACATGAAAAGGAGTTGTAATTTCATTTAAACTGACAAGTTTGTATCAGAATATTTCGATTTCTAAATACGCAAGTCTCATCTTGCCCCCTTGCTGAACCAACACGAAGTCGACTTTCCTCTATAAAGTGGTAAAACATTTTTTTTACAATTTACTATACACTAGATTTACAGCATACTGATATTTCGATATTTAATATAAATTCAAATATAGAACGAAGTTATAGGAAAATCGTATGGAACACAAAAATGGATATGTTCATTGCTTTTATACGTCAAGGTTTCATTGTGGTTTACCATGATATTTCAAGACGACAAAAATGAATGATAAACCAATACAAACCAACTCACTCTGTTACATCATAGGGAATTGAGGAGTGAGCAAAAGCTATGCATTTTAGTTCTCCGCATCAGCACCTAATATGCATAACTGACAAGCTTCTCACTCAACCCAAAAAAGGTGTGTAGCCAGAGCCGCCCTACTTTCTGGATACAAAATATGCCAATGTAAACACCCAACAAAAATATTACGTAAGTTCAACTTTTGCGTGCAAAACAATATATTTTGTTCACTGCTGACAATTGACAATCAAAAGTTTTTAATTATTAACTCTTCTCAAATGACTAGCCACACTTCTGACAGTTACCAACATCAGAGGTGCCTGGTTTGTGCATCTCCATCCTCTTCAAAAGTGATTAGAAAGGCGATTAAACAACTTTTTGTAGCTGCTTACGATTTTGATGATGATGATCATGATGGTCATCAGCCTGATTCTGAGGATGAGGAGGAAGGTTCTGATACACCTTTTTTGGAGGCGAGAACTCTCTGATTGACAATCAGTTGAAAGTTTTTATTCTCACAAAAGTTTTTAAAGTTTCGAAAGAGTCGCTGAGTGAGGTTCTGACAGGGTACTCCCTTCCCCCTGAAACCTGGTTTAGTGTTTGTTTCAACTGTGAGCTCTCAATTCGCACGTTTTATGAGACCCTCAGAACTATTGCTAAATTGAAAAGAAAATGTGTCAAAATTCAGGAAGAACTGGTGGGGAAGATGGAAACGAGTAAAAATGTGGAGGTGCGGAGAAGTAACTGGGTATGGGGGCAGATTCGCAACCTGGTTTTGAGCGGTGAGCAAAAATAATGGATTGTTATCTTAATTTAAACGATTTGAAATGTAACTAAAAAGGTGATTCTCTTTCAACCATCAGGTTTTTCTGGAACGAGTCAACCTTTGAGATTCCTGATTTCAGCGAGCCCCCTGTTACTACTTCTTCTTTCATGTTGAGGAGAACTCCAACTTGAATCTGAATCTTGGAATGGAGAACTTGTCGACACCCCTGAAGATGCAAATGCAATATTATTCTGAAGACGTAGATTTTGAATTAGAAAATGACGAGGGTGAAATGGAGCAGATGATAATTTTGGAGCCAAGAAGTCTTTGTGACCCGAATTGGATGTGGATTATCATTTCACTCGAACAACTTGTGGAAGGAGGAGGATGAAGGTTTGCTTAAAGAATTCAATAGTTTTGCTCTATATTAAAATCTATTTTAGCACGCCAGCTAACTATTGCTTACGTTTTTTCAATGCCAGAGGTTTCAAGGGAGTCGGAGGTTGAGGAGAAAGATGATTCAATGAGAAACAGTTACTCAGCCCCACCATCGTCATTACCACCTTGGGAAAGAGCATCTCAACTAGAAGTGACCAGTGATGATGTTGTTGATGATAAATACTATGTTTGTGGCCGATGTCACTTTGAAGCGAGTAACGAGGATGAGTTGGAAAAGCATATTTTGGCTCATTCGAACAGGGCTCTGAAGCAAGTTGTTCCAGCATCGAGCTATAACAATTAGCCCATCCTCACCAGAACCAAGACCTCCTCCTGCTCAAAATGGGGGTGCGGAAGATCTCAAGGGTATTCCTCCTCCCAGAAGGTCTCGGGGTATATCCTCTAATCAACCAAGAAGTTCAAATGTGAATTCGAAGGCTGTGGAAGAGACTACACCAAACGCTCCCACCTCGTCGCCATCATAGAACGCACACGGGGAGAAGCCTTTCCCCTGCAGCTGGCCAAAATGTACCTGGAAATTTGCAAGAAAGGATGAGCTAACTCGTCACTACAGAAAGCACACGGGAATCAGACCTCACAAATGTGAAGTGTGTCAGAAATCCTTCGCTAGATCAGATCATTTGGTCATTCACACTCGGATTCACAACCGACCTTCTTGCTAATCAACCAACACAATCCAACTATACTTTACAATAAAACTATAAATAATATTTATTCGGCTTAGATTTCAGTTTTATATTAATCCAACATATAGTTGCAAATAAATTCATAGAAAGTTACAAATATATATGATTGTGCCACACAGATTTTGTAAGCAATTATAGAATAGTATTTTCGTGGCAAACAAATTAGTTATACTCCGAGAAACATCAAATGGCTCAGTCAATGTTCCAGAAAGTGTAAAGAAAAATGTACACTTGAGAATTGCCATAAGTGGCTTGGCATTCACATCCCCAATTTTGATTGTTCCAGAGAAGTCATTCCGCCTGGTTTCCTCCTCAATGATAGCCCTGAACTTGGAGCTCCTCGCAGCCACCACGAACTTGTGAGCGTTGATAAGCATCCCATCTCTGCTCCAGTTTCAAATCTGAATAGTTGTATTGTTGCTCATACATTCGTTCGAAATCCTGAAAGGGGGAACCCAACTCGCTAGTCTTTGGTGATGATTGGGCTGCACAACTGAATAGTTGAACTTTTATCCCATAACGAAAATTTTCCGGCATTTCATAGCAAACGTTTCGTGGAATGGTTGATGGGTCACATGGGATGTTTGACTCAAAAGAATGAAATTCTTCATTACCAACTTGTCTTCTGTCAGATTTCGAACACTTTCAAAACTAAGAGTTATCCCGGGTACGATAGTGGAATTGTATCCCCACATGCGGGGAAGCTCCTCGTTGAGAAATTCCACAGTTACCTTGAGTGTGAATGCAGCATCCTGGTAGATGTTTGGGACTTGTGAGCAGCTTTCGAACATTGAGGGAGACGTACTCAGTTTCCGTTTTTAATGTTGCCTCTTTCACAGTATCCTTGGAGAATGGTTGTTGATAAGCACATCACAGTGTGCCTGTTTCCTGAGGACATTAAAATTGTCGGGGTCATTCCAATTTTTCAGTTCCCAAACGACCAAATCCTCACCTCTCCAGTCTGGCCTTAAAAAATGGAGACAAAACTTTATGGGTTTTTGAATTAAACAGGAATACCTTTCAAACGTGAAAATCTCAATTTTGGGCATTTTCCTAAGTGAATGGATGCTTACTCACCTCTGATACAATCACCTTCGCATTTTGAAAGCTACTCTCACTCGTATCCTGGGACTACGACTCATTTTCTCAAATAAACACACGTGTTTTTTATATGTCAAAAATTAATTTGTATTATTTAAAATTGTCTTTTTAATATTTTTCAAGCAGGAAGATAATGTGTGGCTGAAATGGAATCAGATGAGTTTCTCCTTCAAATGAATGTTACAAGTGCGATGTAAAATGCATATTATTTTCTTGTATATGAATCGTTGCATGTTCTTACATTCCACATCCCTTTTCTTTATGTACACATCCGCAAGCTACTTTTTTTATGTATGTTGGTTTTGCAGATCTGTTATCGACAGTGAAACAGGAAATTCTCGTACATTTTCATTCATTGTTCATATATCATAGGCATAATGGACAATTTTTATATAACGATAGCGTTATGTTATATGAGGAGCTCGACGAACTATAAATGAAACTGATCCGACACCCAAAATTTCTTTCTTTCCATATTCATGCTAGTCATATAGATCGGATCGAGTTATGAATGTACATTCGGGCTATTGGGTGTGGTAACTTGGACATTAGCAATAAATGGGGGCAATAAGAGAATCGGCATTCAAGACTGAAGTGACGACAATTTCTCCTGTAGGTGTCCGACTGACTTTGGAAGTTTGCCACATAATTTTCAACTCGTTCCTTAGAAGGAATTTGAATGGTTTTGGTAAACCGAAAATATGTGAGCGTAATTCGGCATAGAAATGTTAAACTTTCAAGTCTATTAAATTACATAGATGAAAATATCATGATTTGGTGCTGTATTTGCGAATAAGAATAATTTTTTGATCATGATTTATTATTTATTCATTGTACAAAACTTTTAAAATTTTAGTAAAATAACACATGATTGTAATTTTAAAAGAAACTAAACTACAGCACTTGTGGATACTTTTCTTTGCGAAGCGTTAACACAACGGAACTGGAGTTTAATGTATCAATTATATTACTTTACGTGTTATTATCAACTACTCAAAAACGTAGTAAGTAAAATAACTCAATGAAAACTAACAAATTAAATTAAATGGTTGGGTACGTACATGATTACGGTACACATACAGAATTATTGCCATTAATTTTGAATATAATTACAAATGACCGCTCTAGTGTTGTAACAATGACGAAATGAGTCAGCCAAAAGTTCATGGAGCACTTCCATACCCCCTCTTTAATTTAATTCTCCCACGTTCAATTCATTGTTGCGCAGATGACGGAGCATAGGATGAGTACCGTAGCAGTTACACAAGAACTTGCAAAAAGGGCTAAAATAATGATTGTTAAGCCAATTGCCAATCTTATAACCACAATCCAAATCCAAGATGTGGCCCTTTGGATAAAATTCTTTTGCCAGGCTCAGTTTTCTGTTGATGCAGTGGTCTTGATCATTACAAAACGTGGATGAATCATCACAATGCTCTATTTCTACCTCCCAAACTGGGCCAGATTTGTCAGCTTGGATGGTCGTGTTGACAGAGTCACACTTCCCATTCTTTTTCGCCCAACACGACGAAGGAGATCGAGCTTTGCACAACCCATGATGGTAGCGTAGTTAGTGCGCTGACCAGCTTTTGTCGTAATTTGCATCCGTCCCAACGCACAGGTTGCTTGATTGGCCTTGAGTGCAGGGCATTTCTCAGCTTCTACCTGCATTATTGTCCACCCAGCTATGTCTTCGACTGGAGGACAGATTGGGAGCCTGGCTTTTGCATTGAAATAGTAATAAGGAGAAAGTCTCTTCTGTAGCTGTTTCAAAATCTCAGCACACATTGGATCGCGATCTTCTGAGCAATCAATGCTGATGCATCTGATGCAGTCCAATGCATGACTTTCTAAGAAATAAATTTAAAGAACCATTCAAAGTATTTAGTAATTTAATTTCACGTTATGCGATGACTTAAAAATAATGCGTAAGCAATGTTATGGAGAACTGACCTCGTGTTGCTATGAAAATGACGAACAAGACCATTGTAACCGAAGTGAGTTGTGTAGAAAACATTTTTCGTTGGAATGTGTAACAATTAAAGAAAAATTGGGGAGCTAATTGCAATTATAAAAGACTTTTGAGATATAATAACTGAATATCTCTGATATTGAATAAATTGCCGGCGGAATTTGCCGGCAATATTGGTAGTTTGCCACTGATTGGTTATAAATGGCAATATTGACAATATTGGCTGGTAATATTTGACAATATTTCCAATATAGTAGGGCAATGCATAGGCAACTATATTTTCCCTATTATAGTGAATAAATGGATTAAAGCTTTGAAATGATCACATTTTTGAGTTAAAATTAGTCTCGTTATATTATAGAGCATTAAAACATTGATATGATCTTATCTATTAAAAATTTAAATTTGAAAGTAATTATAGACACTTATTGTCAATATTGCCGACAATCAATTCCTTATTTGTCAGTCAATTGCCAGTAATGCCGGCCATTGCAGTCATGGCCCATTTATTGCCAATGTCCGACAACACTGTTATCAATTTTTATAAAAAAACAGTTTGCTTTGAGATTTGTTTGGCGTTTGTTTATGCGAAGAAGTGATGAGATGTGTAAAGAGCAAAACTTGTAGATCAGCCAGACAAGGCACAAGAGATAGAAAGGAATTGCAAAAGAAATTCGTGGACTTGGTGGATGTATGCAGAAGTAAATGCGAGCGAGATACGTAAAACTTCGTTGTTGTATGGAACTTGTTTAGCTATGGCATGTTGGGATGTTCTGTGAAAAGTGAGGTAGCCATCGCAATACAGATTATCATACACATAGTTGAGAATTAGTGAATGATGAGCATTATGAATACTGCACGTTCTGAGTCATTTGTGTGTCAAATTACCCTTAAGTAGCAGATGTCCATGTCCACCTGCTTTGTGAAGCGTAAGCGAGAATGTAAGCATTCTAATATATGTGGAATATTTTATGTATATTCTAAGGAATATAAATTATCTCTGCAGAAGAGGAACAAAACTATCCAATTCCTTTTGCTCCATGCACATTGCTTATGGACATTTCTTTTGCATTCGTAAAATGACAAGTTGAAAGAGTAATTCTGTATATGAATGCCCAGCTTAATTCATCTTCGAATATTACATACAAACAGTCTTCAAGTTTTTTGTTCGTGTTCGTATATGAAGAAATAGTTTAGCGTCAAATCGTGTCAGGCAAGTGCACATTTTGTTTTTGAGTGAGATCACAATCGCTTGATTAATAACTGCGTGATTCCAAGGAATATCCATAATATAAATTAGTGTGCAGTCAGAGCTTTGTATACACGCAGAATTGTTGATGACGTATATAAATGCCTTGGCTACAACAAGTAAAGTAATGCCTCGCTAGCGTTAATGTAAACATACCAAATCGCAAATACTTATTTAGATGTTACTTTGTACTACATCAGCACCAGATATAACACAGGAGCATAAACGATCCCATTTCAATTTCCAACTTTGTATATTGTATTCATATTGACATCTCAACCAGCCAGATCTTAAAGAACAGCGACTCACGTTCAAGAAAAAGGGAGAGTATTATTGTGACGAACGTGAACGATAATGATGCCAGCAAACCCTCTACCACACTCACCCCTTCCGTTCAAGCTCTCCATGCTATTAAAACTTTTTGTACATACTTTTAATGTACTTGAGCACACCATAAAACGTTTTTGATAGGAAAAAAGACGTGTAGTTTTAGCCATGATGTCAACTGAAGGTTACTCCAGTGCCATTAAAAACTTTAAAAACATTACTCACGCATAAATGACAAATCTATGACGTATTTGAGTAAGTCTAGAAAACATTACTTTGTGAAGATGTGTGGTTACAAAACGGATATAAAATAAATGATAAGTAATGAGTGTAGCGAGTAAGGCGTAGTCTGTTGCATTTTTATCGAGTTTCTATATTCGAGACAAGCATATGCTTTGCACTTGCTTTTACATAAGCAAAAAAACTACAAAATACATCATTAGAAGCAAAATGATCAAGATTTGATTTAGACACGAGTCATTCCATTTCGCTTTCTTGCGAAGCTCTCTCTCGCCGCGTCCAGTTTTCTTCATGTGTCTGAACGTAGGTCGTGACTTCAGTGTGAATACCACAATCCCATCTGCAAGCCAACTCCAAGTTCGTTCCTTTTAAGTATGATTTAGACATACGTTAGTTTTCCGTCTGCAGGAAACGCAATGACAACATTGTGATTTGCATTAAATAGTATAGCGATCGTCTTTTTAAAGGAAAATATTTAACTAATTAACTTTTTTTTATTAAAATACGAAACCTAAAACCGGAACTACTACTTCTAACTATAAAGTGTAAATTTTTAAGCGTGGTAAACGTAAAATGATTTGTTTGGAAAGAAATAAAATGAGCGACAACAACTGAAACTCTCAAATCATATCTTACTTAATACTTCAAGGTTGAAAGCTTGCATTATATGCAGATGTGAGTGCGAATGTGTGGAACGAGTATGTATGTTGGGGGTGCGTAAAAAGGTTGAAGCAAGAAAATATAAGTGTATCACCCAAGCCCACTTGTTCTTCAATCTTTGACAACTGTTTTTGCTTGAGAGCATAGGGATGCAATTATAAAGTACAATGAAACATTTTGAGCATCAGAAAACAAAACATTGAGTTTGGGTTTTGTTGTTGTATTGTGCTAACTCGAGATTTCATTTACTGTGAGGGGTTATAATTTATTTTAAAATAGTTAAATTTACACCTTTTTTTTATCTCGCTTATGAATTTTCAGCTATATTCCAACAATGAACATTATCTTTAAATTGTAAATCACCAGTGTCAAACTCGCAGTCATTCGTAAGGATTGACCGAGACTATACAACTGAGTAGTGCTGGTTACATCACATCTGTCTCGGTACAAGTGCATGGCTCCCACTTTCGATCAAACAATCTCCTCATTATTCTCTACTACCATCGCTAGACATCCTATCACCATGCAAACATCAACGTTTTAATGGTCACCAGCGCGTCGTGTGCGCCCTCAGCTGCGACGCCATATGTGATTCTCTCGGCCTGTACACCTAAGCAAACATTCTGTTTGTTTCAGCTACTTCCAGTCTTTACTCTACATGTCCGCTGACTTCGCCTCAATGAAATTGACGCTTCTGCGTGTGGTTCACATCATTTCGTGCTTCCGTTTTGTGACCACCAAACTTGACTGCCATATTAATGCGTTCTAGAAGCTCACCTTTACGTGCTTGCCTAGATACAATGGCAACCAAAAATTCCTGATGCACCAATTTACATCTTTTCGCTACCATTCTAGTTAATACCACCTTGCAAATCGTTTTCGAGCAAATCTGATCTAACAAGTATATGGCCATGCGGATAGATCGTGATCCCAAGAACGGATCACGTAGCCACCTGTCTTTTCCCACCAATTAGAATTTATAATTGCAACAACCATGCATCAAACAACCTTCCTACCACCATTAATCATATCTTGTGAGCCTCTCCAAATTTTCGCTGTCTTTTACTACTTCGGACTAACATCTCTTCTTGCTAAACTGCTTAGCTATCAAGATGCTGAAGCACCACTAATCTTTACTCAGTCTGCATTCTACATCGCTTCCCTAACTATATTTACTACAATGCGTGAGTGCGCATCATTCAAAAAGCATTCCTTAATGCCTCAGCGTCGTACACGTTCCATGAGCCTTCTGATTTTCTTCTCTTCACGGTATCTTCCTCCGCGAACCGCTATCGTTTGCCGTCCGCTTTTACTAGTTTCTTTGCACTACACTGGCACGATTATCGTCGCATCTAGCTCTTTATGCTGCTGGATCGAATGGTCGAGACTTAGTGCGCGGATTTAGCACTCCTGGTCTACGCATGCTT
>LJIJ01004639.1:0-14143 GCA_001718145.1 Orchesella cincta
CCCTTTAGAAACGAATATTTTATTTGCGATGGTTTTGTGTCTTGTAGCCCTACCATAATCAAAAGACTCCAACCTGTGATTTAATTTGTCTAATGTTAGAATTTTCTTTTTTATGAAATAGTTAATTGTATTTAGAAGTAAATCAGGAGCCACACCTTCTAAAATATCATGCATAATATCAATACGTAGATTTGGGTAACATGAAGATATGGTAACTCATTAAGTATGGATTCAAAATTAATTCCAGTTAAAGGGAAATCTTGCGCTACGTCTTCCTCATAGTTATCTAAATTACGTAACTTTTCACGACATTCTGTTGTTGCCTTTCTACACTCATTTTTATGAAGTTTACACCTCCTACATGGGTAGTTCGCTGTGAAACCTTCAGTGAATCCTAGCAATGTGTGAAGCCCTAAATTGTCACCAGAAACTTGAGCTAAAGCTATTTTGAAGTTTAAATCATGTCCGTTGTAATTAAAGGTTATCCCATTACTCCATAGATCTTTTAGTTCCTTTACAACCTGATTAAGTACTGAATTGACAGATGACGTTTTTAAATCAACAGTTTTTAAGGATGCTAGTAGGAAAACTTTGTCAATACTCGATAACATATACTGCGGCATATCTAGAATAGTAAAATAGAAGTTAGCTAGTTTATGTTTACCACTTTTAGACCCTAGTGGGTTCGCTATTTCAGCGTCATCATAATAAATGTTAATGAAAATTGTATTCTTTGGAAAAGCTCCGTTGTTAAAAAGTTTTCCTTCTCTAAAATTCGTGTAAACTTCATTATTGTAGGATTTGTTCATTTCCAGTATTTGAAAGAACCCAGGACTATTCAGTAACTGTAAAATTGTATTCTTGATTGGTACATATTGCATTGTAATAGCCTTATATTTTTGCAATTGCCCTGTCAACAAAGTGGATGGGAAAGAAATGTCAGTATCTAACACTATCTCCTTCGGCATAACTATAAACTTGTTCTCAATGAGGAACTTGTCTAACTTATATCTAGTGTCAAATTTATCAAGCATACAACTCATTTCCTTAAGCTTTTGAATTTTTAGGAGCATTTCATCTTTTGGGGTATCAGTTTTAATTACGCTAGTTATAAAGTTAACTATTTTTTCTACTGTTGTATTCATTACAACTTTAACATTTGCTATAATTGAATCAGCAGTACTGATTGGTACTTTCCCTGACTTCATGATGCTGCACATAAGTTTCATGACACACTTTTCAATTGTACTAAGTTCTTCAGTAAATGAATCAGACCCATTCTTATCAATTAATGTTTCACCGTAATTATCAATTTCATGTTCAACTACTTCTGGTTTAAATATAATATCATTTTCCACACCCCTATCAAACTTTCTATGAACCTGAAAACTGTTTCTTATATGTTGTAGGTACGATTTTCTATTAAACAACCTCTCACAAACATTACACCTGTACTCGGAGTCACCTGTTAACCTATGGTCAACCGTTAAATGAGTTGCTAGTTCTTTTAGTCTTACAAAAACACTAACATTAAAAGAATTCAGTTTGATAGTTCACTCCATATCATTGCCCGATGTCTACTGCTGAAAAACTTCTTTTCCAATAGACTCCAGGCTCACATCATTGATCTGATTTTCTGAAATCAAACAATAATTAGATAGAAAATCAATTAAAGCCAACCTAGCAAATTTCATACCTTCCCAAACAAATGCACAGTTAACTTTTACTGCTTACCTTTAAACGTATCGATGTACTGCTCAAGTCCCAGGTTTTGAAGTATCGATTCACTTCCGATCTCTCCATCGTTCAATTGTTGTACTTAGTACAATTAACTTAAAAACACTTAATCACTTAACGTTTATAAACAGCAAGAGTGTGGATGAAAGAACAGATTTTATGTTCCTTTTTTGTTTCAGCATGTGGTTTTATGTATAAATTTATCCAAACGCCAGCCGATCCACCGATGGTTCATTGCCGCCGTCCTGTTTACCCGATTTGTAGCACTGCTTAACTCTACCTACTTTGTTTTACTTTGTATGGAGTAGGAATACTATGTATGTAGTAACATATTTACTTTTTCAGTCCTCCATGCAATTTTACACAAAACAAAGTATAAATACGGTGTGCTCCTCAGAGAGTATGGAAATATCATGCATATGGGGTAAAGTTTACTCTCCGGTTGGGGTGCCTTGCGAATTATACTTCGTTACATTTCATCTGGATTTCTAGTGTGTAAGCAGGACATAGAAGAAATGCAGCCGCTTCATTACGCCTCAATAAGGAAAATCGATATGCCTTGAACACACTCATTGTTTGTGGAGCTAGTGTCCATATCTCGTAGGTATAAAATTCAGTCATCTTTGCAAATACACATGAATTGCTTTGCTCATTTAACTCTTACTAGGAACAAAAAAGGGAAAGCAGCCATCACTCGGATTTACCAAAAATATCCAAAAACCATAATGATCTGCTTGATGGCGAGGCTCAAGATAAGCGCATTAAATTTGGAAATGATATGGATAAAAATGATGATGACGATGACAAGCTGGAAATTACTTGTGACTTTGGGTACAGTAGTCGACCAATGAAGACTGTAGACTAATTGTGTATTTAAATGCATTTACGTTTTTCAGTGCCGTTATTGGAATTGACTTGAATCGCAACGAAGTATACGAGACGAGCTTGCTTTCAAATGTGTTGCATCTGGAAAAGCAAAAGCGAGTATTTCTTGATTATCCAATTGTACAGGTAATAATAATATGTTTATTGTCCAGAATGGAACCCTCTTACTCGTCTTACATCAATGACATGCATTTAACAGTCGATATGTTATTATAGAATGCGAATGTATCAAATATGTTCATGTATACATTAAAAATCATATTGTTAATTAAGGATTATAATGTCAATACATTCCATAATATCTTCATTTTGCTCATCAATCATATTTTGTTCATTATGAGTTTTTTGTAAAGTAATCTTTGAGAAAATTGAGAAGGAATAATTGTATGAAGTAATTTGAACCATTTTTACAACATTATAACTAGACAGCTCTGAAGAATAAGAAACCTAGGTTACATATATCAATAGATACATATACATAGAGTCATTTTTATTAGCATATTATCGAGAATAGAGCTAGCAGCGAGTCTTCTACTCCTACGTCTTGGTAGTTGTGAGACGAGAAAAACTTTGTTGATTGGTATTGTTCTAACCTGATTTTGTCTATTTCTTTAAAGTTATTTCTAGATTTGAAATGGGAGAAGATGAAATGGCTCATTTATTTTTCCATGGGTTTTCACGTAATCGGATTTATAAATAATTTCAAAGTTTCTAATATTTGCAAATTCAAAAGTTGATTTTTCCCCACAGACAATCTGGTCAATACTTTCCTCATGTATCATTTGGTCTATATTTATGAGCAAATATGGAAACGGAACTAACAATGAGACGACGCAATGGGACAAGTTGGAAAACAAGAAACAAGATCTCCATGATTATGATTTTTACAGATTTCCAATTGCTATTCCAATTCTAATTGGACTCACACTTTTTATGTTAGTAAAAGAAGCAGTTGAGTTTTTTGAGACACAAAGGAAAATCATCTACCTGAAGCAAATAGAAAACTGGAGTCAGTTGTTTTTAATTGTGGCAATCTGTCTACTCACACTCAAAAACTTTCTCCCCTTTTGGCTGGATTATAACTTGTCCATTGTAAGTTTTAATCATTATTTACAGGTCATTGTTAAGAAAATGGTTGTAAAATTGACCTTCCTTTATAGGCAGCTGTTATGAGATCCTGTCTTCTGGTACTCGGTCAAATGGGAGCAACCAGATTGGGATTGTTACAACATGGCAATGTTAAGGAGTTGTTGGAATTTTAAATGGTTATTCGTTTGGTTTTCTCCGGTTTTAGTGGCGTTTACTGTAGGGCTCCAAATGCTCATGCCTAAGGTAAAAGTCATTTAGAATTAAATGACTTCCCTTTCAGTAATTATTACTAATTCTTCATGATTTCATTCAATCTATAGGTGGACAAATTTCAACTGTGGTTACCTTTTGGGCTCGTTAAAATTGTGGCAATGTCAACCGGAGAATACAACTACGATGAAATATATGGGGATGAAGGAGATACTGTGAAGTTGCCTAAAATTATTATAATTTTTTTCGTTATAACAATGGTGGGGATTGTGCTCTCGAATTTGTTGATTGGCTTGGTTGTCAGTGATTTGGAGGTAAGCGCGTTCAGGAGTTTATTGTTCCATTAAATTAAAAGTACTTATCTCCATCCGTTTTTTATTATTTCCAGAGCTTGCAAAAAATGCAAGAGTGACTAGTTTGGCTACTCAACTGGAGCAAATGTATTTGATGGAAAAGTTTATAAATAAATGGTTGGGTTGGTATCCTGGACTTGCGGAAGCATGTAGAGTTACGGGAGAACCGTCGTTTGCGAAGGTTTGGCCTTTAAATTGGCTTAACTACATTTGAAAAAAATCAAAACATTTATGGGAAAGAATGGCAAATACTGCACAACCAAAAACATCGGACGCCACAGACGTTCCTAACTTGTCATCAACAACAACATCAAGCCCATCATATGGGCAAAATACCACTAACGAGGAGCATCAGTCAAATGAAAGTACACCATTAGATGACCCAACGATGTCGCAGCAACCTAATGAAACTGTAGCCAACGAACGAAGTATTCCAGCTGCAGCAACAGTGTCGCAGCAACCTGGTGGAAGTAAGGGCACTTCGGTTTCCTCAAGTGAGCCACAGCAGTCAAATGTAAGTGAACAAAATCAACAATATACTTCAGTTTCAATAACAGCACACCAGCAATCCGAAGGAAAACGTTCTCACATAATTACTACACAAATGAAAAAGTTCAGCGAGCAAAGTAAAATTCGCTTGATTGAGCTAAAAAAAGAAAGAGAACTGAAAGAAAATGAAATGGAGGACATGGAAATGGAAGAAAGGAGAATGGAAAGAAGGGAGATGACAATGGAGCAAAGGGAAATGAGAATGGACAGAAGAGAAACGAAAATGGAAGAAAGGGAATGAAAAAAAGAAAGAAATGGAAAGGAAAACGGACTTCATAAATTTTTATAACCGTCGTTTCACACAACCGTTCCACTCTAGTAGTTTACACTCCTTTTCTGTGTTGGCAAAAAAGCGCTTTTTCGTTGAAAATAATTGTGCTTACTTCGCTTTTTGCTGTTTTGAAGCTTTTTGCTGTTTTGGAGTTTTTGGCTGTTTTGGTGCTTATTGCTGTTTTGGTGGCATGCTTGCTAGGATTCAGTAGTGCAAGACCAATTCCTATGAATTATGACCAGTACTTATAGTGCTATTGGAAAATGAACACGTAAGATAGACACGCAGACGAAACTCAAAATAGAGTTATGTATTGCAGGAATGCAAAAGAACGGTTTTCTGCAAATAAAACTGAAATTTTTTGTATGTTTTTCAAAAAAGCAAAACAGCATCCGCCAAGCAGATTTGATCCACAAAGAGAAAAGCTGCTTAAAAAGGCAAAAAGCGCGGTCATGTTCAAAATACAGCGCTGTTGTTGCTTAGTTCCAAGCGAGTCGCTTTATTATAGCTCTGAGATAATAAAACACAATGATTGCATGGAGAGAAACATAGATGATGTGAAGAGTTTGAATCTTTGGCTACGAGACCACAGCATTATTTCAAGAGCATGCACAACGGCGCATCTACAAAAAAACAAATGCATATACGAACAAACCAAGTAGTTTTATGGATTTACAGAATGCATAAATATACAAATAGTTTAAATTAAGTTTACCATCTCTCTGCATTCTTTGCTGAAGTCAAGATCAATTTAAATGTCTACATGAAATAGAAATGTGATGGAATAGGCAGAAATTTAAAACGCACTCTTCGAAAACTTTCTAGTATTTTGAAGATTTGTATAAATTTCTCATAATCGATAAAAATTGATTTTGCTACAAAAATAAAACTTAAAATGTCAATAATCAAACGAATTCGAAGTGTATAGATACTTAGAATCACAGAAAACGGCGGTTAGAGCCAAAGCGCCAAAATGGCAACCACTGGTGATGAAAACACAATAGTGATCATATATCCATGATTTGATAATTGTGTCCAAATAAATGTCAAACAAATTTTTTCTGAATAGGCGTATATTATCAATGATTTTTATTGGCTTGTTACGCAGAACAAATTAACGCATTATTTCACAACAAAGATTAAAAGTAGTGTAACAACTACTGTTTTCAAATATATTAAATGAAAGGCAAGGCCACCGTGTCCACATATGTGCAGGGTTGGTTTTCATGAACATGAAGGTGTGGCAAGGCACGCGGCTTGTCTTGTTCATGATTCGAAGGGCTTGTGATAGTAGTAGGAGGTCAACCAGCAGCAATGCAGCACATGTGTTAACCAGGAGTTGTTTGTCGAGTAAATTCACGATACGAGCGCTTGGAGTGTTGAGCATCGGTGTGTAAGAGACATCGTAGCACTCAAGACCAATCTGAAAAACCACTCCGAGCTACGATGAGAAGAAGAAGGAAAGGAAGATTTTGGAAACGTACAGTTTCCTTGATAGCTTTCGCGTTATGCGAGCTTGGGGTTGTGAAGTAAATACCGTTTCTCGTAAGCTCTGCTTCACTACTGCTATCGTCTAGTAATATAATTCTTGGCCTTACGTGATGCTGAACTTTGAGCTCAAATACAGAAGAAAACTGAAGTGATCTGGTTTATGCAATGCTGATGATGATGAAATGAGTGTAAGAGCTTTTCATGGATCTGCTGTTTATCAAACTGCGTCGTTTAATATGCTCAATTTAATAAGTCGTATAAATGAAGAGTTTACCAATTTTTAAAAAGCAAAAAATAAAGCTAATATAAATTAGAATACAAATGGTGTATCATATGACTAAATCACAATAGCACAAACAAATTATGCCTATCTTTTTTGTCATTGCACTAATATCAATTCAAGAATCTTGGCTCACTTAAGTAGTTTGACACTTAATTGTAAATCTCTTGAGGTAAAAATAAGTATTTCGTATAATACAATTGTTGTTAACAAATGTGTACTTTCTTGTCTTGAGCATTGAGAGATATTCATTAATTTTTAAAAATTAATTTCTATCTAAGTGGTATTAAAGTATTTATTCTGCTCTACAAAATTTGAATTTGACCATAATTGTCATAACCCGATAAATATTTGAATTAATCCGAGTGAGCAACATTCACGTTGGAACGGCCCCATTCCCTTAACAGAATTTGGCTGTTATAGCTAAATTCTTTCATCTTCCGTGTCACAATGTAGGGATCCTCATTGTCGAGAAGTAGAATGGCTTCTGAACCACTAGGCACGATTGACTGATTTCCAGTGACCAAATACATCTTTTCAACGAATGCTAAGTTTGGCAACAATGTCAATAATAATTTCATCAGATCCTCCATCTGACACATTTCGTGTAGCTGTTTACACAAACTCGTCCGTCTAACTTTCTCTTCGCTCTACATTAAATGAAATTTAATTGAAAACGGTTAAAATTTAGTAACTTTTGAAGTGAAAAAAGAAAAGTATGCGTAGTTCATACATCTTTTTCATTGCGATGGGACATCAGCGCCAATTCAGTTCCTAACACAGCGATGAAAGTGATGAAAAGTGTTGGTACAATTTCAACATCACTACGACAGTCATCCAGATCATCATACACTTTTGTATCAGTAGTGTTCAAGGACTCTGTCATGGTCATGTTGTCAAACTGACACTGCGGCGTAGAAAAAATTAAAGAAACAATAACATGAAAACAAAATGCGTTTTAAAATAAAGTGTACTCTTTCAAGTTTGAATATACCATTACCCTTTGCTCTTGCTGATACATCGTATACGACTGTATGAAAAGTAAAATACAAGTACTGCGCATACAAAAATATATTGATGTTCCCATTTCATGACAGATTGTACATACGAGATTGATCAATTGCCACCACATCCGAAAACATAATGGGACGGTGATGATCTGAAGTTATTAAGAAGTAATTGTACGAATAGCTTTATAAGTTTTATAATAGTACTTAAACTTACAAATAAAATGAGTATACATATATATTTGGGTAATTGGAGGTTGCAGAGAATTAGAAAGAAGAGGAGTGCCACAATTAGGAACCAATCACATATTTTTCGGTGCTGTATCCAATTATTTGTAGTCTTAGCTGTAGCAATCAGCTCTGAAATTTCTAAAAATATCTTAAGATGGGTGAAACCAACTATAAAATATACGTCGGGAAAATTTATCCAAACATTCTCATTTGGAGCAAGATTCTTGAAATAGTCGCTGGCTGTCGCAAGGAACCTAAAGAGAAAAGCTGTCCACACAAGCTACGGAGAAGAAAATTTAACTAATAAGTTGAACGTACATATGTTTATGGACTTGCAACGAAGTGTGGAGTCTATCACTTTGCTTTTTTAATCAGTGTGTCTGAAGTATATGCGTCCGGGGGCACGAAAGTTTTCGAACGCTTTGACTTTTTCAATTCTATTTTCACCAATCAATGGCTAACATCTGTATTAAATCGTTCGTAGATGGGTTAAATAAGTTCATGCCCATCTGCTTCTTCAAGCGCCTGCCATATCTAGTGATCCAAATTGGGTCAAACAAGAGTAACACCGCTGCTACGATTATAATCTTATTTGACTCCATTGTCACTTTTGACCTCTATAGAGATCGAACTATTAAATTACAGGAAAGTAAACTTAGTGTCCAGTTACAGTTTTTGACCGGTTTTGGAGTGAAATTGTAATGTGACCATTTTGTGATCTTCAAGTTTTTTTTCAAGCGTTACGTATTTATGTCATATATTATATCACTTGAAAGCTAAGAACTGGAGGAAGTAGATTCGCATTCGGATATTCGTATGTGAACCACATTGACGTTTAATATTTAAAAGGTAATTTGATGGGACTTACTACGTATAAACATTCATTGGCCATTTGCAATCTGTTTTTAAATCATGGCTACAATTTCATCGTTGCAAGTTATTATATATTCTCTATATTCCTGCATGATAGATTTATTCTACGTAAATTTAGAACCTTACCTTAAAGATCATGCTGATGATAACGGGGTACTTCATTTTGCTCCATTTCCAGTCAATAAAAAGTTGTGTTAAAAGCGACGCTGTGATTTCGGCACGACTATTGCTTTGGAGAGCTTGTGCAAGAGCATACGTTTCTCCAAATTTACTTGCGTCGCTTCCAATTCCGATTATAGCCCTGAAATATGAAATGTAAAATGTCAGATTGTGTAACTGTGTTAGATATAAGTCAATACTAAGACCGACGATGAATTAATACTACCTTAAGTTCATCCTGACATTCCAATCTTCTTCCTTATTCCCATTTTTCTCTATAGTTATGTATTTCCTTCCCTTAGCACCATTCAGCAAGGAAGTCATTATCGTTGAATCCTCATAATGGGCCAAGAGCGCCTGTTGTACGTTATTTTGTCTGAAAATTAAATTTAGAGATTGCGTTAAAAGACTATATAGTGGAAGCAGCAGCTTTCGGAAAGTCCCAAACATCATATATTTTTTTCCGACTTTTTTATGTGATATCTTAAAAGATCTCGTAATTCTAAGAATACGTGTTCTTTTCTTTTCTCGGGGTAAATTGAGATACCTGAGCTGGGGCAATCTGAAGTTTGAGCAACGGATCGCGATTTGCGCCTTCATTTATTGCCCGATTGACCTGAAATTTTGCATGCCGTAACTTCAACATATTCCCCAGAGCGCTTTCAGTAGTTTTTGAAAATTCGAATTTGGGCTGGAGTTATTCAAATTAAAAATTAATTTTCGATTAAATGTGAGTATGGGGTCATAATCTAAACGCCTAGAACATAGAAGATCCATATTTTGTTTTTTGAAATATTGACCGTTACAAAATTTCGTATTTGGCGCCAAAGCTTGTTTGCATAAAATTAAAAACGTCTTTTCACAAATTGTTACCCTATACAATAGGAAACAAACCAAACAAAATTTCACCCAAATCCGCCAAGTTATTTTTGAGATATTTAGGTTAGTAGTTTCAGGGAACATTTGATTTAATTATTTAAAACTTAAACATCTCAAAAACTACTTGGCGGATTTGGGTGAATTTTTTTTGGTTTGTTTCCTATTGTATAGGGTAACAATTTGTGAAAAGACGTTTTTAATTTTATGCAAACAAGCTTTGGCGCCAAATACGAAATTTTGTAACGGTCAATATTTCAAAAAACAAAATATGGATCTTCTATGTTCTAGGCGTTTAGATTATGACCCCATACTCACATTTAATCGAAAATTAATTTTTAATTTTTAATTTGAATAACTCCCGCCCAAATTCGAATTTTCAAAAACTACTGAAAGCGCTCTGGGGAATATGTTGAAGTTACGGCATGCAAAATTTCAGGTCAATCGGTCAATAAATGAAGGCGCAAATCGCGATCCGTTGCTCAAACCTCAGATTGCCCCAGCTCAGGTATCTCAATTTACCCCGAGAAAAGAAAAGAACACATATTCTTAGAATTACGAGATCTTTTAAGATATCACATAAAAAAGTCGAAAAAAATATATGATGTTTGGGACTTTCCGAAAGCTGCTGCTTCCACTCTATAAAAATCGTAAAACAGTAAAATTTTCCGTTCTGGTATATCCTTACAAGGCAACCATATTATTACAAGATTTGAGAACTGACAACATGTGAATGACAGTGTTTTGGCTTGCGTTTCGGGACAAAAGGCTTAGAGCATCCATCAAAACCATTTCTTCCTTCTTGGTTTCTCTCAAACTCGTTCTCACAAAAGCCTGCATCATACTATGAATTCTGATGGAGCTTCTATTGGACTGAATGGTGACAACTGAGAGTTCCAACAGCAATTGAAGAGCATCCTTGTAGTCTGCCGAATGAAACAATTCTGTGGGTACTTTATCACGTTGAAAATATGACAGAATTCCGAGCAAATGTATTGCTTTCTCTCCATGATTCCGTTTGCCAATTAAATCCAAAGTCATCTTAAAGGTGGTGTAAATAGTCCTTGTATACAGGTTCAGTGAATTTCCAGTCTCAAAAAGGATTTTTGAAGACGAACTAAATTGCTCCAAAAAAGCGCCTAATGCATTTTTCCATAGTCTACTTCCTCCACTAATATACGATATCGCAGTTGTAAGTGCTAGTGGTAGGCATTGCATCATCTGGATAAGTTTTAGCACATTTCCATCCTGCCTTTTATCTTGGAGTTTTAGGCAATTTTTGACTAGCACAAAAGCTTCTACTTTTTTCAATTCATTCAACTCTAAAATCTCTTCCTCACTCGTTGTCCTAATTTTGAATTGGGAAGTAATCAATACAAACGGTGGATTGGGATTGGAGTGAGCAAATGTAGTAAATTTCTGAAGGATTTCATCAGTCTCCAAATTGTCAAAGACAAAAAGACACGCTTTCCCATGGAAGAACATGAATACTTCAGCAATGATTGTGGCTGTGGATTTTTCTGTTCCATCAATATTTTTGGAAGATATTTTCAAATGCTCCGTTGCCAATCTGCGAATGCTTTCTACTAATGTCTCTTCAGTTTCGGCATTCAGCCATATAACCGCTCCGACGAAATCTCGGCAGTACATTCTTGCCAGTTCTGATTTTCCGATTCCTCCCATTCCAACAATTGACACTATGTATGCCAGGGCTTTTGGGTTCATCTGCTTTTGGCTCTGAAATTTCTGGCGAAGATCCAGGAGCTCGCGGTTTCTCCCAGTGAAAAAGTTTACAGGATGTGAAACATCAAAGTGAACATCATATGGATTCTTGAAAAAGTAGATTGGTTCATTTAAACCCAGCATCGCAATGGGTGGGAATTGGATAAATTCCACACGTTTTCCAAGTTTTTTAAGAAGCTCCTGTACCTATTAAATATCATTCATTCGTTATATGTATACTCCTGCGTATATTATAAAGTATACAATATGATGGAGTGTCAATGTTATAACGATTATTACCTCCAACAACATATCCAGCAAAGACGTGTCCCACGCTTTTGTCATGAACACGAAGGTCAGTGCAAGCACAAATAATGAACCAAATTTTGGATACCGGAGAGCCGAATATTTTGGGATCTGGGCCTTTATGTACACCGTATCTTTCATGTCTACAAAGTCGGATTTGTTTGAATGTCTGTGGAATTGTCTTGGCTCACCTTGACAGGATTGGTTTATAAAAATTCGTACAACTCGCTTCTCTACTGATTGTCCATTCTTATTCTCAAAAACCTCAAATTGGGAAGGGTAAATGATGTCGTTGTAAATATCCAAGGCTTCCCCATCCGAAGTTAAAAGGATGTCATTCATTCCATGACTTCCGGTGTAAATTAGGAAGCAATCCACTTCATCCCTTCTGCAGATATTTATAAAGGTTTGGAGTTCCTCTTCGATACCACTCTTTGTTGTTTTTGAATCAGGAACTAAATGAACGTCGAATTCAAGTCCTCGAAGAAGATTGATCAGGCTCCTAGAATCCACATGAGCACCTGTTCGTGGCCGCAGTCCTTTTACATTGGTTATATTCCCGATAAGCGCTTTCCGCTTTCCTTTGACAGAAAATCTATCTCCATGTGCTTTAACCTTAGCCAAAATAATTTGACAAACATTTTAATTGTTTTAAAAAATATTACTTTTATTTGAGGTGAAACTTTGATAAACAAAGTTAGAATGACATACCTGGTGGTAAATTTCAGGTTTCTTCACATCAACTATCAGTTTCTCAGTCGTTCCGTTTATAATGTCTTCCAGGAGCTTTGGTAGCTCCACGATTGTCAATGATGGCTCCATGGATTTTTTACTTTAGTTGAAGAAGTTAACGAGATTCAGCTTCCATATAATATTTACAGTTCTGTAAAAACACGTTGCAAATTATTACAATGTAGCTCTCATGATTACAAGTACTCTGGTTGAATTTTGGTATTTGACGTAAAAAAAGCTGGCTGCAAATAAAAGCAAAATTACTCAAGGCTTAACAGCACTTATATTCTGCAACTATTGCAAATATGATAACCATGAAATCATGATAATACAAATGTGACTTGACTTACCACTTACGTAAAAAGGTTCGAAACGGAACTGTACAATAACTTCTAACATATGAGAAAGGGATCTATAATTAAACCGGATCTATGACTAAATGTCGATTTGCTAACAGAAAAAAACTTTACGAAGTATATCCAAATCAAAACGAAAATAATTAAGTAAAAAACAAAAAAAAAGTTGCACAGATGATGATGTGGATGTTTTACCAACCGACAAAACAAAACTGTCCATTCCACTTTATGTAACCAATTTCTCTACATTCACCCCTCATGATCACGGCGGAAAGCAGAGTAAGAGATATAGAAAAGCAAGTAGTTGCCTGAACCGATGAACTGACACTCTAGCGCACGGCAGCTCCTTTTAAAGGAAGAATTTTGTTTAAGTACAGACTCCATGTGTTGCTCTCACTAAAATGCGTTATGTGAGCTCCGAGTTATGCACTACTCACTTAGAATCTCCTCTTTCTTTGCTCTACTTTGTTCCTCTCTACTATTTTGGTCGCTTGCTTTGCGTCGCTTTGCTTCGGTAGCGGAGCTTTATGCTATAAGGTAACTGAAATGAAGTACATGAAAAGCTGACCATGATGAGACTGACTAGGCTGAATATATTATACTACGTTTAATTGAAACACTAAATGGCTTCTGTTAAAGAAATTATACCACCAAATGAAGACAAAACCGTTTAAATATTATAATACTCTCTCACGGTTATGCACACCTTCCTTTAACTTTTTGGCATGCATATCAGTATATCTTATAACGCGGTATGACGATGGTAATGAAGATTTTTTTTCTTGAAAAAGAGCATCTCACATCTTGTGAAACGATTTGAATAATACCCAAGCATTTTATATGAATCTGAGAGTTCGTACTTCAATATGTAACGTAACACGATTTTCGAAGTATTAGAACTTACAATAATTTACATTTCAGGAAGAAAATATGATAAGTAGCCAACATGTTAGATGTATTTGATTTCATATTATGAGCATAAGCAAATTTTAACTGCAATGCTTTCATCAGGAAAT
>LJIJ01004640.1:0-14129 GCA_001718145.1 Orchesella cincta
TTTGTATGTATGTATCCCGATGAGTTCTATAGACTTTGCCGGTTGTTTTAATGCGTTCCCCTAAAAAATTAGAAAATGAAATTTGTTTATAAATTCCTGAGGGTATTCCTTGTTGGTGCCATTTTCATCGTAATTATTTCCGACAATCAAGTTTTTGGACAGTGTTGCAGATCTGGAAGGAATGGATTGAAACGAGGTAAATGTGCGGATAGTTCACGTGGAACTCCCTGTTGTGGAAAAAAGTCTTGCAACATTTTCTGTTGCAATTGCAGCGAAGGAGGGTGTCGAGCGCGGAAGTCAAGGTGGATACGAGACGCGACTTTTGAGCATCCCGAAGAATATGAACATGACAAGAACAAGGACGGGTATTATGATATGGAAGAGGTTCACAATCTTCTGATAAGTGGCAGTTGCGGAAACTACACGGACAAAGTTGGAAAATGGGAAGCTGAGTTTAGCCGAATGGATAAAAACAAGGATGGAAAATTGAGTTATGACGAAATTAACGGCTGAGTTGTTAAACCTTTGTTTTCATAATGTAACTGGCACAAAATTGGGTTTAGTAGTAGTTATAAAAATGAAATTTTAGTAATATTATTTATAAAGTCTATACTGTGGTAGAAATAAATTATATTCGTTGCTTAAAACCTATAAAGTTTGTGGTTCAAAAAATTCTATACTATATTTATTTCTTAGTCTAAAAAGTGTCCAAAAAAGTCCTATATAAACAAATGCATCAATAAAACTTCAAATAATTAAAATTATTTACAACCTTCAACGAAATTTCACAAATAGTTGATCCAAACGGATTGTTTTTTTTTGCTGCATTAAAAAAGTAAACTTGTAGCCGTTTGATTTTAGAACCAAAGTGTGTCCAGCAGCAGTGAAGGAAGGTCTAGTAATGGAAAGATATAATTTATTTTTCTTATAATTTTTGAGTTTGGGGTCGTAGAGAATTGTTGCTAATGCACTAGGTAGACGCACTAGTAGCGAGTAGATGTGCCACCCAGAAACGGATTCCGCCCGTCTATCCGGGGACTAGGCCATTTTTATGTAAAACAGTCAAAATAGAGTGTCCCGTAATGTAAATTTAATTCTTTCTAACTTGAAGACTTCTATTTTTTATAATATTCGGGTGACATAGGTGTGTAGGCAAAGCTTCTACGTTAAGCTCTACTAACTTGATGTTGTTCCGAAAATTTCGAACCAGGACGGAATTATTTGATCTTACCTAAATTCTCTCAAATTTGAGTGTCCGTGAGCTCCTGACCGGGCCAACATCCATTCCAAGGACATTATCATGTTGGTACAAGTTGCCTCAACTACGTCGTAGTGAAGGGAGTCCGAACCAAGCAAGTGGAATTAAAAGTGCGAGTTTTAGTTTGACTAGTTAACTATGGCGTGCGATACCTCAAAATGAAGCTATTGTTGCACGTAGTTAAGTTATACTAAAATCGGAACTCGGCAGTAATCGGGGACCAGACCGTAACCTATGATGACAGTTTAGACAATCACTTGCGGTTTGTACTACGGGTAGGTTTGATTTACAATGTAAAATGCTTGCCAATTTTTTTTAATTCAAATTCTTTTTCTCATGTGTAGTTCTAACTATTGCTCATTATCATCCTTAACCAACTTTAACTAAAATACTTTTGATAGGTGTAATGTTCTACATACATATTGAACACACAAGTAACATCATGACGTAGCTTTAAAGATGTTTCGTTTGATTGTAATATAAAATCTAAAGTTAAATCAATCTTACAAGTTGTTTAAACGAAAATATTTTCTGATGTTAATTAAAAGACATAATCACCTGAATATTTGCTTCTTATATTTTCTCGTCGCGTGTACTGACATGCAACACCAATTTTCCCAGAAAATTGAGTCGCCATTTTCAATTATTTTCTTTTGTCCGACATCTGTTTGAGAAAATAATTATGCAAAATTTAATCGTTTTCTCAACATCGCATGCTCAACCAAAGCTCACACGATTTTTCATCTAACACTACGTATTCCTTCCACGTCTACATTTGAAATACCTTAGCCGGAGTGATATCCAGTTGGTACTTTAATACTGGTCCTTTCGTTGAAACTTGTTTGCCTAAATAATAATAATTTGGGAACAAAGCCAAACTTCAATAATATTTCTGCATGTCAGAACTTATTTATAGAGGTATTAAGCTTTAATTCATTGAAGCACAAGGATGCAATCTGCTAACACTTATGATGCCTGGCCGCAAATCCAAACAGTTTTGGTGCACGAATTCTGCGACTCAACCGTGGAGTTTATTTGGAATGATTTGAGCACAGTTTCTTTGACGACCTTTACTCAGTGCATTATATACAGTGTTATGGTTAACCTGCAATTCCATACTTTAGAGAAAACCATGAGGAAAAGGTCTCGTTATACTACCGATATTATTGTATCGGGAGGTTTTACTGAACAATTCAAAACGCGGTGAAAAACAAAGGCACAGCTCCTCACGTTTGCTTCTACTGCTAGTTTCTCATTTTCCTACTACTAATGCAAAACGTGGTCACGGTTTGCAAACTAAAATAAATTTATTGATGGAGCGAATCCAAATTCCTGTTACTGTGTTAGAGACACACGATCCTCATCTTATACATTCCAACGTAGCAAGTAGGAAAGTAGTGTCAACATTCAGCGAATCCCTTTAATTTTTGTTAGCTCAAAATCCAAATTTGTCGCAATCGGTTGCCTGGGTTGCGAAATAGGAACAGACACCATTCAAAAAGGTAGTGTACTAGAACGGGATTTTTACCCAGTCGCTTTTAAACGGATACCAACAGAATTTTCCAGAAATCTATCGAAACTTCAATTGTTCTGGGAAAACTGCATTCAAATATAATAATGAAATCAGCAACAAATCAGCCCAGCTGTGACAAACAGAAACATGTGGACGGCAAACTCTGTCAAATTTATAAGCATTACTTCCACCATACAAACTGCTCAAATGTCAATGATTGCGTCTATTTTTATTACAATTACGCACACCTTCGAACAAGGAACATGTTTAGACTCGAATTTGTGGAGTGGAGAGTTTTTCCACACGGTCTACGACAACTAAACTTCTATCTGCAGGTTATATTCCCAAAAGAACGTTACTTTGAGGTGAACGTTGCCGCATTTTTGTTCCCTTTTAGCCGTTTCTATTTGGGCATGCCTGATAATATCTATTCTAACTGGCCGTATTTACTGCAACGATAGAAAAAGATAACATTGTCAACTGCATTTTTTGTCAGTATTCTGTGGTTTTTGAACAGGGCGTCGCCCAACTGACAAAACTTCGACTGGGTGGGAAAATGGTTTTGATGTTGTGGATTTTCGTGGCAATCTTGCTGAGGAATTTTTACAATTCATCTCTATACTCATATATGACAGCTGAGAAACAGCCTGACGATTATCCAAAAACTCTAAAGCATCTAGTAAATCGAACGGATTACGAACTTGTAGCACCTCACCGTTTATTTACACAGTTTAACCATTTCTTTCGGCACTGGTCCCAGTTCAAGGGCAAAGACCAATTGCGTCTACCGCCTAAGCTTGAAAAGCATTACACAGATGTGTTGCTAAAATCGGCGTACATATTTGAACACAGTTTTAGTAGGGGCTTGCATAAGATTGCAAATGGAAAGTCCACTACTTTAAAACGTTTATTTTGTACACAAAATGAAAGTGCAGTAAATATCGTGAAGCAGCAAAACTTTGAAATAGTGACACATAAATTTTTAAAATTTGGTGCCATAAGGGAAGATTATGGAGGAAACCTAAACGATGGAGCAAAACTGTTTTTTGGTCCGGAAAGTTTGGATCATGTTGTTCCTAGAGATTTACCGTTCCATTTCGAAAGTATTTTCTGGTATCAATATAGGGGCAGCTTTGCTACATTTCAATTCCCAAAGTTTTTGGCTTCACTAGTCCACTCCGGAATTTATGACTGGGAACAAAATTCTGTGCACAAAATGAAGGGTTGGAAGGCATTCAAATACTTAAACAAAAATAATGCGTTAGGAATGTCAAATGGAGGGTTATTTAGCCGTATTTTTATGTCACTACGATACAAAAATGATGAAGATCAAACAGAACAAAGACCCGGAAAGATAGTTGCATTAACCGGAACTTTCGTTGTATCTGGGTTTTGTGTGGTGGCGTCAGGTTTGATATTATTACTGGAGAATTTAATGTATTTTATTTCTACAAAACAAAAATTCCATTGTGACAAGAAACTAAAACTAAAATCTAAAAATGATGTAGCTAATAGAATAGATGAGGATTCAGGTTTAAGCAAAGAGTTAGAAGAGGATAAGGTTGACAACAACAAGATATTTATTATTAAGAACAAAAGTCTGTAAATTACAGATAACGCTTGTTTTGGTCGAGTGACAATTCACACCAACTTTTAGCTGTTACGGTTTGCAGTATTGAAGGTGCCACAGATTTTGTAATGTCTCTTAAATTCAAAGGTTTCATTATTGACTTTACGATTCGTATTGAAAGGTATAAAAAAATTATGTTTAAAATGGGTAATGTAATGATGGATGCGTTTGTTCACATTCCAATTCCATTGTGTCATCTATTAAATGAATCGCCAATTTCCACTTATTGAATAAGAGATAAGCCCTCTTCAATACTCACCTTCAAACATCCGATTATTGCTAAAAATCCGCTTGGAAAAGTTTAGCAGCATTTCAGCTAAAAAACAAAATATTGTCCAACTTAGGCTTTTGACAAGGAAATCTTTTCCTAAAAAGCGACGGACATTTTAAAGTCAAAAACTTGTTTTTGTATTTGTCGTATTGATGCCTTGCTTTAAAAATGGGCGGGGTAGAAATAATATGAAATAATTAATTATAATAATAGGGTCAACAATACCTGCAAAACATTATGAAAGACATTCCCACACTAATGCCAAGTGTGCCAATGTCATCAAAGAGCAACTTAAAAGATATGTCCCTGTAAACGCAGATTTTTTAGTAGGCAAAGCTATATCCTTCTTTTCTTTCATTTCATTTGCTATGAAAGCGTAATTAAACAGGCTTCCATTGCTAACTCCAAGCCGCCGATCTCTGTTCATATCTCGCAACAAATTGAGACGCTCCAACCTTCTGAATCTGTTTATGTGCAGCTGGAAAATTCCTGAATGTACTAATGCTCCAAAATACCTTGAAAACCGGACACTAATAAAATCAGTACAGCTTTGCTGCATCCAATAACGAAAGTTGCTGTAGAATGGCAACTGCTTAGGTATTATTCTATGCATATTCTTCTGACCAAATAACTCCACGTTCCAATGGCTTTCGCAGTCATTTTTACACATTACAGCAATCTTATTAAATTTTCGCACACCTATGGACCCATAACTATACTCGTTAATGAAAGCCTCAACAGTTGTAATATTTGACTTAACTTTGTCTAAATCTGCGTTTTTGTAGTATCTTGCAATAACACTTTTTCCTTTTATGACATCTTGCAAAAACGGTTTGTCGCTATAATCCCCACCCATTAGAAACGATTTCCTTAAAATTTCAATGAGAATAGAAAACCTCTCCGGATGATTATTTGGATTTGATAGTATATATTTCGCGTCCCACAATTTCCAAAAGAACTCCATCGGTGCTAATAAGTCAAAATCATTTTGATTTAGCAGTTCTTGCAAGCAATGAGGAAAATTATTTGGTTCACCTTCGGCAGCCATAAAAGAATATAGAGACGATGTATAAAAATTTCTGATGTAAAATAAAGTAATTATCCACAGAAACATTAATGTTTTTCCGGAAACTTTATTTCCATATGTTTTGGGAAACTTATCGCCTTGCTCAAAGAGTACTGAAAATAGCCAAAAGAAAGCAAAGGTGGCAAGCTTGCGTTCAAATAGAATTAACCACCCGCTTATTAAACTGGAGCACAAGACAAATGATAGCCAGGTATAGAAATCAAATGGGACCAGGTAAGCTGTTAAGTTGGCATCAAAAGTACTAACTTTTGGGAAAAGTACTTGGTATAACCAATCTGATTTATGGTCCGTAAACGGATATATTGGGAAATGATTTAAAATCGCTTGGTTTAAAGAGAGTTTAGGTCCAGAAAAATACGGAAAACAATTGGTACAATTAATGAATTGACGGTAACCTTCAGCAACTATGCAATCATCGTAACCAAATTCGTCTTCAAATTTGAATGAAGGCAGCGCCAAACAATTGCGGGGGTTTCCTTCCCATTTGAAATTTAAGTTTGAATGTAGTTTCTTCCAAAAATATTTTAAGTTGTTAAATGACTGAACGGTGGAAGGTAAAGGTTGCAAAGAAACACTATAAAACAAGCCACCTAAAAGTGGACCTAATGCTTTTTTTGTCGAACTGGGTTTCCACCTAAGTTTACGAATTACGAAAGCACAAGCAAAACAACCGAGTTGAACCTCATCTTTTCCGAGATCAGCGAAAAATATTAAAGATGTGGTGTAAGTTCTTACAACTATCCGTTTCCAATCATCATGGAAAGTAGCCGTATTTCCTATCGTTAAAATCATTGCTGTAGGTAATACATTTTGTTGATTGTCACGAACTTCTGAATGCAATGCTAGATTTCCCCACTCTTCTTGTGGAAACGTGGAGTCGGAAACCAGCAGCTAGAGTTTGTGGGAATATCTTTGGGTAGTCATAATTCTGGCAGTTTCTACTAAAAACTGTCCGTAAATATTGTTTCGCCTAAATGGTTTTGCTCTCGTTTTGGCATAATTGTCGAATAGTGCCCGTAATCTAAAGAAACGGACGTGTAGAAGAATGCACTGGAGAATAATGCATTTATCGAGTACCGAATTTGTGAGAGAATTCCTTTCTTCCCAGACAATTGCAATGGCAGAATTTTGAAAGTGCTGAAGTAAAATGCTTTGGGTTTGTTGCCAACTAGCATAAGGTTCAGGTGCAATTGAAATTTGTTCCATTCTTTATTTTTGAATAAGAGGAAAAATATCAAGGAAACCTTGTCATTAAGAATGAGAAACAAATCCGAAAAATCTTAATATCTTGCACGTTTCCTAGCTTGTGTGGAATGCTCCTATACAATTGTGTAGTAGTTCTACTATTAAATTGGATATGATACCAATTATGTTTCAAACTCAGCTTTCAATTTTTTAGAACCGATGGCTTTGACTGATATGAATTGACACTGCTCTAGTGATGCTTTATATTATTTTTAACGAATCAGTCAATTATTGCTACCACAATTCTTAAATAATTTACATTAAAAATGTCATTTTACTGATGTTTAGGAAAGCTTCAATTTTGTTTAAAAATTTTTGTAATAAGACGTTTAGAATCTATTTATGAGTAATATTATTATTATATTATATAAAGTATATTTGAAATTCAAACTGGAATGTTAGCGAGAATGTCATCCCGCCGTGCGCGTAGAATATACTTAAAAAGTAGCATTAAATATGTTTTAAATTTATTAAATAATTTGTTAATTCGCATTAAAAAATATGTGCAGCATCCGAAAGTTGTACTCCCAGCTCTTGTATCAAACTAAGCGCAAAGAGCTAATTTTATCACTTCTACAATACCATCATGGTGCTCTTGCAATAACAAACGTAAATCGAAATTTTTCAAAAATAATTGTCAAAAATACAGTTTCGCTTGAAATCATCAGCATGTGTCTTCAAAATTTGAGGATGTTCAGAGCTACGTGTACGATTTACAGATTCGCCACAAGTTTTTATATAACGTGTTTTAATTACCATATTTTTTACTTCAATAAAATATTTTACTCTGTCTGTTACTTGTAACGGATGCGGTCTCAGTCCTGAACGTAGAACGGAAAAAGCTGAACCGACTGCAATTTCCTTTTCTTGTTGCAGCAGACCTCCAAAATGTGAACTCTAATGGGGGTGCTACAAAATTCATTGCTTTTACTTAAACACATGCATTTTAATTGACAATAATGATAAAACTATGGTGTACTCTTAGTAATAATATTGTAATAAATTTCTGTATTTTTCTTCATTATGCACGGCTTGACCACTAGCATCCTTACTTAACCTATCCCCGAAAAACTTTGGTTTACATAAAACACATGAACGGAGCTTTGGAGTCATTATTCCAAATCAAAGTCTAAACATTGGAACACCTTCCACTGTAATACTATAAAAATGATACCAGTCTCTAAATCCTTGATGGTATTCCTTATTGGGATACTGTTCGTTGTAATTATTTCAGAAAATCAAGTGTCTGGACAGTGTTGCAGTACTGGAAGGTTTCTGAAACGCCGTAAATGTGCGGATGGATTGCGAGGAACTCACTGTTGTGGTAAGAAATCCTGCAACATTTTCTGCTGCAACTGCGATGGTGGATGTCGAGCTCGGAAGTCGAGGTGGGTACGTGACGTGATTTATGAGCATCCCAAAGAACATGAACATGACCAGAACAAGGATGGGCATTACGATTTGGAAGAAGTTCATAAACTTATGATAAGTGGCAGTTGCGGAAACTACACAGAAAAGGCAGGAAAATGGATGGCTGAGTTAAACGAATGGACGTAGACAACGATGAACTAAGTTATGACGAAATTAACGGCTGAGTTGTTGAATACTATAAAATTTGTTTAAAACTATCTGTAAAGTTAAATTTGGTAAAATTGTAAAATACGTAACCGAAAACTAATATATTATTCTGTGCAACAAACTTACAGTTACTTAATAAAGTAATTATTTAAAGACATTCTTTTGAAAATTTCTATGAGAGGCTGAAAACCCAGTAAAATGTGTTTGACAAACGTATAATGACTGATTCGGAAGTTGCTATAATAGACAGACACCAAATGCATATGAGAACGTTTCTGGTATAAGGTCGCTTTTGAAATATTTATGCCTAGTTAGCAGGCTGCATTCTTTTACTTAAACCTTATGAATATTATATTGCTCATTCAGGATATTTATCATAGTTCACCTAATTCACTTCGACGTGTAATTAGATCAAAGTCGTCGAAACATAAAATTTGCAGAAAGGATATTAGTAGTTATGTGCTACCCCCACTGCCCGATAATTAAAAAGCAATTAGTTAATTGCCCCAATTAGGGTCAAAGTGCCGAAAATCGAAAAACCTCAAAATGAGGGTAATTGAATGGTGTATGTAATCATGTTGTAAGGCATGTAATCATGCTCGGAGGTGTGTAATTATGGTTGGATAAGTGGTTTTACGCATGTGAATCGCATAAATCTACATAATGACAGGTGCGTGGCGTAATGAAACCAGGTTGCATAATTTACATAATGACAGGTGTGTGGAAAAGTGAAACATGATAATAATAATTCTTGCT
Organism: Orchesella cincta; assembly: GCA_001718145.1. Lineage (NCBI taxonomy): Eukaryota > Metazoa > Arthropoda > Collembola > Entomobryomorpha > Orchesellidae > Orchesella > Orchesella cincta. The sequence goes on from LJIJ01004640.1 coordinate 9,339, forward strand.
GGAATGCACCAGTCAATGCGTGTATCACTATGCATACTCGAAAACATCTCTTCTTGGCAATCAATAACGTGTAAATTGCACAAAAAATCTACATAATGCCAGCTGGGGTATGAAATGCTTTTACGCGTGCACCAAGTAGCAAATTGCATGGTTTGCATTTCGTGAACACTTCAAAGCAAGTGAGTGGTGTATGCACGGAGCATTATACCAACGTTCCCTGAATGTTTCAAGAATGCGTGTATGTTGATGCTTGAGGGTAATTTACATGTATTAAATAATGAATTATGGAACTGGTTTACACCAAAGAACTCTACGAGTAGCCAAAGCATGTATGTAAAGACAGGTACGTAGACGAGGCATTGATAACATATTTGCATGAGTATTTCAAGAATGCGAAAGACATGATACACTTGCGTGAGATGAGGTGTGCAATAAAAAATTGTGAACAAAGTGTTTTTTAGGTTTGTAATTGTTTTATTCAACATTGAGAACTCGTCCGTCTGCAAAAAAATTAAAACATTATTAGTTTATGGAAAATAGATTTTTGAAAATATAGACACTTACAACGGTAGCGAACACGTTCTTTAGCGAGTAATTGACGCTGCCTCTGCAAGTTGCGCTGCTTTGTGTGGAGTAGTTGAAAACTTGAACAAAGTTTTCGAGTACCATCCTCCAATTCGGCAAATCCGGATTCAATTGATTTGCGGGCAACCTCAACCTCTTCATAAAATGCACGTTTCTCACACCCATCTTGTTTCGATACCTCGTTGAATTCTCTATATGCATATTCAAGCTCCTTCTTGGCATGAGCATGCGACACTTTCTCTGCACGTAACAGCTCACGCTCACTTTCTAACAGCTGCCGATCAGTGTGCAACTTTTGTAGCTCCATTTGTAAGTGAAATCTGTCGGGTTGCAACACTTCTTGTGCACTATTAAGTGTCGCAACATCACATTGATTGAAACTGTCTGGCCAAATCAAAGTTAAGCAAGTGCTCAAATGCAGTTTCAGGTAGTGGATCAGATTGATCCAAAACTGGTTTGACTTCCACTAAATCCAGATATCCGTCCATCTCAGATGATGATGTAAGACTGATATTATGGATGTGCGTGGAAAAAGCTTACACTAGTAATCAGTATGCCTGGAGGACTTTTTTTTTAAACAATGTATTCACCATTTGATTTCATTCAAGTAATTCAGTATAGTACTGATAGTTTGCGCTGCCACCTGGTGAAAAACAATTATATTTGACACAGGTGTGCTTGATACAGAAAATCATGAAAAGTCATGAAATTTGATGAAAATATGAATTTCTTAAAAACAATATAAAAATGAAGATCGGGTAACCAATCATTCAACTTTTGAGCACAGTCGGTTGTCGAAGTTTGAAGACGATGGCTACATACGTACAAAAGCTTGATTCAATACGGTACTCCCATTCACGTTTTCAGACTTTTATTTCTCAGCTAGCTCCACCAAAAGTTTCTGAACCAGTTTTAGGTGTCGTATATTTTAAAATATCTTACACTGGTGACAGGCAAACTCATTATTATCTAAATTTAGATCGAGTGGAAATTATTTCGCCATCATTTTTGTTCTACGGCTGTTTAGAAGCAGTGCGACAACTCGATAAAGAACTTGATATTAAAAGCTCATTCCGGTTAAAATTTCTTTAATAAGCTCTAAGGGATGGACAACCTTTACAACACTTGACGCTGAAAATGTTGAAGCTGCATGGCAAAATGCAAAGCATTACATCATCCAACAATGCACTGATAAGATTGAAAGTGTAAAAGTTGAGGTTGAAAACGTAAACCGTAAAATAAACATATTTAACGAATGGTGGACACTCACCTGAAGTCGTTTTAATGTGTGACTGCATGTATACACGCAATCTATCGCGGTTACCCTGGTCCTGTAGTGAGGATTATGAAGGACAGTATCAATTACTTTTTCACAACTTTCTTAGATTCATCTCCACCTCCCTTCAACTTCAACATTGGCTATGAGGATAAATACAACGTACACTATCAGCTTAACCTACATAATGCTAAAATTACAGCATTAGTATGTTTCTTTCACGCTTGTAGACATTCAATTGAAATAATTGACAAAAAGCATGCAGATGGTAAACTATTCAATATTAAAATATGCGTAAAACTTTGTTATAAAGACGAGTGTATTGTTGTCAAAAGTGAGCTGATCAAAGAAAAAAGTATTAAAGAGGCTTGGAACAAGGCTAAGGTTGAACTAGTTTTATCCGTTAACCCAAGATATCGGTTTAGAATAGCTAGTGCTTGCATTGAATTGAGACAACCACTAGAGATCAACTTTAGTCTAGTAGCCAGTAGACCATGGCGGACGATTGGGAGTGCGACTGCTCCGCTAGTGCTATTCACCGTGTAGAAAACTCTAATTTATTCAACGATTTGAAGTACTTATGTTATCGTTGTAACATTTCATTTGAAACTCAGTATCAGCTGTTTTATCACGATTACATTTGCAATTCTACAGAAATACCGGAACAACTACCTGTAAATGATCCGTTTAGATTTCACTTGTTTACGATGACGGAAAAACAAAGCGATATCAAATAGTGTTAGACAAGGTAGATGTCGTAGCATTACATTGTTTGTTTCATGCGTGTAAACACTCTGTAAAGCAGCTTGACCAGGACGTTGCGAAAGTTAAATCGGTGAAAGTGTCAGTAGATCTGTGTTACGCTAACGACAATCAACTTGCTCAAATGACAAATGCAAGAAATGTTCAGGAAGCTTGGAATGATGCACGTCTAAACTTTATGTCTAAAGGCTTACGTAACGGTGACTTTAGAGTTGAAAGTGTATGTGTTGAAGTTGATGGGAATGTATTATCAAAGATTTTGAGGAAAAATGTTCGTTTTAATCCTCTAATATTACGTGTGTGGTACGAACGGGAACCACTAGATGAAGCTATGGGCAAATGTTGTTAGACCGGATTCGATTTACTGATAGAATCAATCAGATTTCTATATTACTCAACCCCATTTTTATTAAAAGGTAATTTGTAAAATAAATTTTAGTGTTAAATGAAAATAACTTGAACAAAGTTTTAATTTTCAGATGGCTGAAAAGTGTGACAAATGCTATTTAAAGGAGGATGAGGTTGCTATTGATTCTGATGCTGACGAAGACGAGTACTCACGCGAACCTGTGACCCTGGGGCGTTGTACGAGAGTCGATTACGAATATGGTGCAATCATTCACGTTGGAATGAGCCATTTGTAAACTTAAAGCGATATAATATGGGCTTGGAGTTTTCATTGTACAACGAAGGACCTACTGTTTTGGATTGTATATTGATTTTTATTGTTATCAATCAAATAATTTTGTGCAAGTGCATAAACTAAGGCACAAGCTTGAGTATTTATTAAAAAAGGTTATGGAATGTGAATCTCAGTGGAATGAAATAAATAAAACTTGAGTATCAAATCAATACGAGCATTTCCTATGTCTTACGGACATATTTATGCCAATATGGCATATGAAATATATTTATGCGTGCATAGACTATGTCTTACGGACATATTTATGCCAATATGGCATATCTGGAGAATGATCCCAAAAAAACACTATTCTCTTTAAATATATTTATGCGTGCTTATCTTACCTAATTATAGCTTATTAGCGTTAATTTGTTCTTTTCCTTCTCAATTATCTTCCTTAAATGTCATTTATACTACGTAATTGTCGATTATCTATCTCATTTATAACTTATTCTTCACTTTCCCCTATTCTACAATGAGATTTAAAAGTATTGAGGTAGATTAAATTTAGCGTACAGACATCCCCCAACCCACGTCATGAAAATATGTCCATACAAACATCCACCAACCCACGTGACGAAAATATGTCCATTCTGTTGGATTTGCAATAAAGTTTATTTCTTCGAGATTCATACATTCAGAATTTAACACTCATCATATCTGCATTATGCATGTATTGCTTACGTATGGAAGCCTAAAAATCACAAGCTGACTGTTTGCGTTACGTTTGCAAAGGATGGCCCCCAATTTTAGCGTTACGTTTGAAATGGATGATCCCCAACACGAGTCTTACGCACGTGTATGCATAAAATGCACCTGGAAAAATTCTGAAAGGTAGTGTGCTAATCATCAATCATTCAAAATGAAAGTTTTTCTTCTTTTCTTGGCTGTAGCGTGGTAAGTGGATAATATAATAATAATAATAATCATAAAATTTAAACAAAAAATGTATTTAAATGTTTTTGTTTTTAGCTTGCAGGGTGGCAGATGACTGTGTTTTTGTGTAGTAGGGATTGCTACTACTTAATATTTGAAGGAGGAGATGGGATCTGCTCTCCAAACCAGGATTATGGAGGGGATTTTGTTGGAGTCATCCCCAAAGGAAGTAGCATCATGTGCCCCAATGATCCGCCAACTCACTCCACCTCAACTCCTGCTCCACCCAAAGAATCCATCATGAAGCCTGTGACACATTTTCCACCCGCCCATGATTACAACGTGATTGTTCGGGAGAAGAACGAAGAGATAATTGGAAGAACGCTTCCTGATTCCAAGCAAATGGATTACAACGCGATTGTTTGGGAGAAGAACGAAGAGATAATAGGAGAAATGCTTCCAGACTCCAAGCAAATTGATTACAACGCGATTGTTTGGGAGAAGAACGAAGAGATAATTAGGGAGATCTCCACCACCATACCATCTCCAGAGTATAGAGAAGTTCCCCACCTCACCAGCCTCCTCCACTTCATCTTCCGGTTGGATTGTT
>LJIJ01004641.1:0-14125 GCA_001718145.1 Orchesella cincta
AAAGAGACGTGTGTCTGCTGACTATGATTCAAGAGAGAAATATGGAAAGCACATGACATGCAATGCCATCGTTTTAGCTTGCTATTTCTCGGTGGCTTCGCCGGAACATGTGTATATGGACACCTTTGTACATGAAAAGGATGAACGAATTGGTATTGCACGTTGTAGTGGCTCCGCTATTTCAGACTAGAGCAGAGAGAGAGAGAAGGATTGAGCTCGGAAGAGTATATTAGCAGTATTCGGATACTTTTCTTTTGTAAAGTTACATTTGAGCTCGTGATGATGATGGCGACGATGATCTTTCAGTACATTATAAACTAATGGAGCAGTATAACAAGTTGCGTTTCACGATCCTTTTGTAGGCACTTTTACGCATAGCCATAGCATTTCTCTATCAACCGAAGAAAATGGGTGTGAGGGTGGAGTGGCAATGGTGCTATGCAAATGTGTGGTTCACAAGGAAACTTGACTGCTGCTGTGTGGTTGCTGGCGTATAAAAATCTATTTATTTAGCTAAAATCAAGCAAAAACTTTTATATGAAATGAGCTGTTGATGAATTGTGAGATTGCGAGCTTTGGTTCTGAATAAGCCGGATATGACAAGTTGTCGAGTTGTCTATTGCAGAGTCAAATTATTGTGTCGCAGAATACTGAAAATCTAGTTTTACTACTGCTTATCTGAAAAAATGACTTCCGGTTCGCCGCCATCAAAACCCTTACCAGGTGATCCGAACCCTGCACCCCCCAAACACACTCAAACACAGACTTTAATAGGTGGTGGATTTGCTCTTGTTTACAACTTTCATGAATTTAAGAAATCATGGGATGCTTGTGACACGGACAGTGTTTGCAAAATGGAAAAGATTCTGCTGTACATTACGATTGTTTTTGGAATATCCAAACCTCTGCTTTTACTGTCCGATACGCTAGAAAATGCTGTCAATAAATTGTGGATGAAACTGCGGGGTGAAATGTTAATACAGAAGAATTCTGCATGGAATACCTCCCTGCAATTCTTTGCAATGTTTAAAATTGTCGATCAAGGTCTCAGTAAAGGGTGGAATTGGGTCCAGTATGCTACGGACTGCTTGAAACAGGATCGTTGTGAAAATGATGATATTTTAGTATGGATTACTAATATGAAGATTAGTGTATGACTGCGTAATTTTCAATTATTATACACAACCATTTCATACCAAATATATGAATATTCTTATGATATTGACTTTAACAAAATATTTTGACTATGGGCTGACAGTATTGTGGGCGCAGAACAGATTTTGATGACGATCGTGATCAGCTACTTGAATGTGACACAAATGGCAAAAATTGCAAAATTGTGGACGAAGAAGGCAAAATAAATACAGGAGCAACTTGCATTGCATTGTTTAATAAAGCACCGCTTATACTCGCTGGAATTGTGATTTGGACCATTTATTTTCAATTGGATAATATGATTGATTTATTTAAAAAATTCATGCCTGGAAACGGTGGAGGAGGAGGAGGGAGGAGCTCCAAAAGAAGCTGAAAAGGATGAAAATCCAAAAAAATCTAAGGAGGAATCCAGTGGTCATGGTCAGGATAATCCAAAATCTTCTGGCTCTCAGAAAGGTTCAGGTGAACCTGCACAGGACCCGGCCCCTAATACCCAATCTTCTCATAACGTTGTAGGTGCGACAACTGTAGATCAAACTGAAAATGGTCCAAAAACAACCAGAAATGGCAAAAAAGACGATACTACCGGAGCTTCTAGTAGTCAAGAAAATTCATCAGAGGATGATACCAAAACTGAAAGCCAAGATAAGACTACAAAAAAGTCTCCTTCAAAAACTAAGCGAAAAGGATGCAAACGACCAAAAGGAGAAAGTGAAAGCTCAAACATTGATCTTCCAATCCAATACTTTGATGTTTCCTGCGTTCTATGCAAAAGAGAATTTAAAGGTTGTTTTCCAGATCCTTTACCAATGTTTTGTAACGCCTGTAACCCAAATGATCAACCTAATTCACCGCTAAGCACAAGCACCTCTTCAAAGGAAGCTGACCCCAGTGCTGACGCTAACAATCAGTCATCTTCACAACCAGTTACACCTTCCACAGAAGCCGTTCCTAACCCACGAGAAATGACTGTCTGGAAATGTGGACACCCCACTTCCGCCCAACTACCCTACATTCCATACCAGTGTTCCTCCCAAAGTGTTCCGAACCCCCATTCCCCCATCAAAGTAGTTATTTCAGAAGAAGGAGAACAGAGTGACCTCGACAGTTCGACGAAGAGTTGCTGGAACTAATTCTTAGTTTGGAAGACGAGTGGGACGATATCAAGCTTGAACTTGACAAGTGTTTTAAAGTGCCAAAATCAACCTCACAATCATATCGACCCCTCACTTCAGCCGACACAATAGACAACCAAGATAAAATGATACCTTTTCTACACCATAATACTAAATTACCTAAAAAAATATTTACTTACCTTCCTCGTTGTTTCTTTCATAAATCATATTGTTATTTGTTGAAAAAGTTTCAAAATAAAGTGCTCCAGTTCCAAAAAGTACTTCATTTCCGTTTTCTAAAATCCTCCATGCACGCTACTCAAGAGACAAAGACAACATTACACAACAACCAACTCCTCATAGAAAGTCAGGGGCAGCTAGGAAACCACGGTGGGCTGTCTTCAGTAGTATCTGCAGAATTATACATAAGTCTACTATGTACATTTTCATAAGAAACATCATCATCATCATCGAGCCTACAACATTTGCATTGCCGTAGAATTGACAAGAGAACAGCGTAAAAAGTATATCCTATCCGATATTATTTCGTTCCATCCGACTCGCAAGAGACAAGACACACAAAAAACATATGCGGAGTCGGGAAAAAAGTATATAACAGCATCAAACATACTGTGTGGCTGACGTGTAATGCACATAAAAATCCTTTTTGCATGGATTATCCATCCTCTATGTTCATATGCATTCACTGTGTGCAGAGAAAATATTTCGTTTTTTGATTCTGTCGACTTTTGATTAGCAAAAAGTACATAATAAGCAGCTTGCCGTCTTGGATTGGAGGTAGGTGGTCACTTTGTAGGTATAATATCATCTCTTATATATATCAGTTACCCTTTAAAATATATATTAAAAACCCCAAAGACCTTCTGCTGGGGAGAAAATTCAGTGGGTTAAGTAAAAGATTGATCTGGGTTGAAATGTGATCATAATAAAAATATTCATTAAGCTAACATCTGATCTGATTTATCCACATCCGCTCTATTGGGAAATCATGGAAGATTAAAGAGTGTGTGTAAAGACGTGTCAGGATAACCCATTGGTTAATAGAATACGATATTTATGTTGAAGGTGATTAACTAACATAAGGACGAGAACACAAGAAAGGTTAAGGTGGAACAGTTGTAAAAGATTTTGGAGGTGACGGGTCACAGGTGAGATTTTCAATACAGAACAACATTAAAATAATCTTGCTCGATCGAAAGAGAACAGTCGATTGTTTTTATTTGGTTTGTTTGTATGGAAGAGATTGTAGTGTTTTTAGTTTCAACAAATATGTTTGTTTGTTTCCGGCCGCAATAACAAGATGACTTTAAACTGTCAACAGAGAGAATTGGCAGCTGGTGAAGAGGTGGAATAGGCATTTGTCATGAATTGGATTGAAGTTAGCAGATACTTGTTTTTGTTGAGTTTTTGAAGTTTGAAGGTCTTTGATACACCTATTGTAATGTATTGGTTGCTTCATAATAATTTTATTGGGTAACTCCAAATGTAGTCAAGTTGGTCAAGATGTAACTTTTATTTTGTAATTATTCTATCTTACAACATTATATCTTAAGACTTTAGCAGTTTTTCACTGTTTGGTATTTTTAATGCTCGTCTACACGAAGTATATAGGAGGTGACCGGTTTCGGCTGCTATATTTAGTTGCCGCTGAAACGGTGGTATTTGTTTGTTATGTGTGGATTGTTTTATATTAAATGCGATTTATATGTTTTGTCTGATTTTTAGATCCTTTTCTGCACTTTATACGGAAGAGTTTTTATGAGGATGGCGTAACTTTTTCTGAAGTTCTGAGCAAGCAATTTGGAGATGTAATGGAAGTTATTTCCCGATTACTTCAAGACTGAGTATCTATAAGGAGCGTGGTTGAATCCTTTCTTGGAATCAAATTCTATTCCACATCGTTTCGTAGTTGCGCTTTATCATAGTCAGAAACATGGGCTTTCGTCGCCTTACCCTGTATTTTGTGCTGTTAATTAGTGTTGGGAAGCTTCATTGTGATGAGCACACCCATACGGTATGAAAGTGGATAGCTAAAAACTGCCACTCTTTTCAAATATGATATAGTTAGTTGAAGTGGTTGAGTTGACAAATTCTTTTATTGTTTGTAGTACAAAGACAACGAGGAAGTAGTACTTTGGATGAATACTGTAGGTCCTTACCACAATAGACAAGAAACTTACAGTTATTATTCGTTACCCTATTGCCAAGGTCCAAAAGAAGTTATCGGACATTACCATGAAACCTTGGGCGAAGCTTTGCAAGGATTCGAATTGGAATATTCTGGCCTTAGTATAGATTTCAAATGTAAGACGAATCTTTTAATCATAAAAAAGTATAGATTTTAAAGTTTACATATTCCTTACTGGAGGTTCTTTCGGTTTCTAGCTGATACTCCACCCACCGTATTCTGTGAAATTGAGCTCAATGAAGAAAAGTTGAAGGCATTTGTATATGCCGTAAAGAATCGTTACTGGTATCAAATGTTTGTTGACGATTTGCCAATATGGGGTAATTATTTTCAACTATTCTGAATCAGTTGATGTTACGCATTTCAAAATTATGTCTGTCGATAAGCATTATCTTTTTGGCATGATTGAATCTTATAGGAGTTGTTGGTGAACCAGATGACACAAAGGGTGAATACTACGTGTACAGCCACAAGAAATTTGATTTAGCTTTCAATGGAAATCAGATTGTCGATGTCAATATGACCACCGAGGGCAAAGTTTTGCTAACTGTAGGGGCTAAAATTCCATTCAGCTATGAAGTCCATTGGAAGTCCTCGAAAACGAAATTTGAAAATCGATTCGATAAATATTTGGATCCCAACTTCTTTCAACATCGTATTCATTGGTTTTCCATCTTTAACAGCTTTATGATGGTCATATTTCTTGTCGGGTTAGTATCAATGATCCTTATGAGGACTTTGAGAAAAGATTATGCCCGATACGCCAAAGACGAAGAAATGGATGACATGGTGAGCAAACAAAACAACTATCATCTTTGTAGTGTCAAAAATCAACCTTTTTCTAACAATGAATATTCCTATTTTAGGATCGAGATTTGGGCGATGAATATGGATGGAAACAAGTTCACGGAGATGTGTTTAGGCCTGCTGCAAAGCCACTCCTTTTCTCTGCATTATTGGGAACCGGATGTCAATTGCTAGTAGTGACTGTTGCAGTGATTTTATTCACAATTCTCGGAGAGTTGTACACTGAGCGTGGATCGTTACTTTCTACTGCAATATTTGTGTATGCTGCCACGTCACCAATAAATGGCTATTTTGGTGCCAGTATTTATGCCCAAATGGGAGGAAAGGTAATATTACATGATGAAGTATTTTTCAGAAATATTAGATGATACGTGCAGTTCGTTGTTTTCTGAAAGTAGGACTAATCAAATCAATGTTTTTGTAGCGTTGGATTCGCCAAATGTTATGTTCTGTAGCGCTCTTGCCGGCTGTTGTTTGTGGAACCTCATTTTTCATCAATTTCATTGCTATCTACTATCACGCTTCCCGTGCTATTCCGTTTGGCAGCATGGTAAGCAGATTCCATCCAGTTTTTTATATGTTGTCATTTTGCGGTATGGCTTAATGTAATTAATGTTCTCAAATATAATTTGAAAAGGTTGCTGTGGCTTGTATTGTGTTGTTTGTCGTACTACCGCTGACACTTGTTGGTACCGTGTTGGGCAGAAACTTGGCAGGTCAAGCAGATTACCCCTGTCGTGTTAATGCTGTGCCACGGCCAATTCCTGAGAAGAAATGGTATATGGAACCAGCCATTATTGTGTCCCTTGGTGGTGTCTTGCCATTTGGATCCATTTTCATTGAGATGTAAGAAAACTTAATGTTCTTAGTCCTTGTTTGTGAAACCCTAAATCGTTATGCTGTTTTTAACTAGACATTCTTGATTTTATAACTTTTCAGGTACTTCATCTTTACATCATTCTGGGCTTACAAAATCTATTACGTGTACGGATTCATGCTTCTCGTTTTCTTGATCTTATTAGTAGTCACGATCTGTGTCACTATTGTGTGCACATATTTCCTACTAAATGCTGAAGACTATCGTTGGCAATGGACCTCCTTCTTTGCTGCAGCATCAACATCAGGCTACGTGTACTTGTACTCTATCTACTACTTCATCTTTAAGACTAAGTAAGTGAATTCAATTTTTCACCATGTATGCACTTCAATGCAGCGAACTCATTAGTCGTTCTGCTCTTCAACATTTTTAACGCCTTTAATCATTGCAGTGGATGGTTATGGAATACTGTTTCAAAACTGCCTTTCCTATTTTTCGGCAAACTCCATGGCCCTCTATTTGCCTTGGATTAGCGATTAATGTGCCCGGTCAACACCATCCACCAACAAAAACAAGCCACACCCAACACAACACAACCAAAACCAACCAACCACCCACCACAACCAACAAAAAAAAAAAAAAACAACACTCGAAACACCACCCCAAAAAAACACAACACACAAACCGTCACTGTTGGCACACCCCACCACCCAAAAACACCACCAAACCAGACAAACAACCACCACCCCAAAAACACCCACCAGCACCCAAAAACACCCAACTCACCCCACCACCCCCCACCACCACCAAAAACACCCACCCCCACAAAAAAACTCACCACCACCCAATAAACACCCACCACCCACCCAAAACACCCACCACACCAAAAACACCACCCAGACCACCGCACAAGGAGGGGACCCCAACAACCCCACCACCCACACCAAATAAACCACCCCACCACCCACCCAAAAAACCCACAAACATAACGTTTTTTCTACACCGCATAGCGTGGAGCTCATATTTCGTGCGGAAGATTTATTCAACTGTCAAGATTGACTAAACACTAAATATAAAATTCACTAAACTAATAATTTCTGTAACCAAAAATCCTTGTTGGTCAGTGCGCTTGGAAGAGTCGGAATTTTTTGCAACATCTTAATTTTGTACTGTTATAATGATTTTTGATTTTGATTAAATTATGTGCAGGTAGGAGAATTTACATGGAGTTGTTTACCAAGTTTTACATACGTTGTACGCTATGTATGGGCACGCTAATGATTAATTCGTGTTTTCAATTGCACATTCGGTGTTTACGCCATTAGCAATTTAATATACGTGCATTATTCCCTAACGATTGTGACAGGTGATAGGGAATATTTGTGTATTTGTCCTATAATAACCTATAAAATGGACAAAAGTTCTAGTTCCGCACATATTATTGAACTGTGATTAGCAATAATTTTGTAGCAATTGTAGAAATTTTTATCTCATTTTAATATTATACTATATATATATAGTTATTGTTAGTACAGAATAGGCAAACGTTTGTTTTGTTTTTCTATCGTCGGACCATTCTTGGTATGCTTGTACATGTAATTTCTCTACTTTTAGGATACCGGCTATGATAATTGAGGATTTTGTCTTGTACTTTAATTCGGGTTTGACCATATCATCAATGATAGCAGTATGTTGGTGTATGTATTTTAGAAAATGGTACTAAAATAAGTAATTAATATTGAATTGTAGCTGAAATCTATAAATGTTTTTGTTAAATGCATGTTATTTGTTGTTGTTTTTTTGTTTACTGTTTGAAGTACCTGTTAAGGGTAGAATAGTATAGTAATGTGCAAGTCATTTTATTTTCAATGTTTAAGGAATAATCAAGTAAGCGTTATAATTTAAAAAATTCGTACCCGGTCCCTGAATTTTTTTAAAGGGTATTTCCGAGTTTCGGCCATAAATGCGTGAGTATTTCTGTGGTGGTGTAGCTGTTGTATGAATTTCGATGTATATTTGTAACTTTGAAATGTACTATATTGTGTCAGTCCATTGTTCGTCTAGAGCGTTTTTCTTGCTATAATACTTCTATACTAACTAACTTACGTTTAATTAGGACAAAGCAGTTGCAAGCGATGCCAATTTTACTTTCAGCCGCAACAGGCGTAGGAAGTGAAAGAAAGGAAATTGCTCGCCAAGAAATAGGCAAAACCAAAAATGTATGCGTGTTGTGGATTTGTTCAGAATAAACTGACAAATTCGTTTGTGGTGGCAATGGTTTAATTAAGTACCTTTCCCTTACCGTAATGAAAATGTTTAGCAAACTACTACTACTACTTGAAGCGTAAAGAATCGAGTTAGTTTACTCGGGTTTCAGTGATTATAGTAAGGTACTACATTATATACGATACGTAAAAATGTATTACTACTACTAATACCGTTGTTTTTTCATTTATTATTATTATAAATATTTATTACACTAGGTGTCGTGTAAAGATAAAAAAATATTTAAAGCCAAACTGTGTGAACTATCATCATCAATTATCATCGTTGTCAGTTGTTTACTACTATATTATACAAGTACTGTACAAGCATTATTCATTAAAAAGGTAACTTATTGAGTCAAATCGAATTGTGTTTAACAGTAAACTTGAATTCATAAAGTCTCAACTTGGCCTACATTTCAATTTTGTTGATGTCTTCAAGTTTCATTTTCACCTCAAATTGTTGGACTGACTAACTTTAGTCAGGCAATGTGTAGTAATTGTGAAGCTAGTTGTATTCACAAAACCTTCTTTTTTTATAAAGACGCACCCTTCGAAGTAGGCAGCAGGTCTTTTATTTCTTCATGAAAGAAGTCATTTCACGCATCAAACGGATGTGTGGATAACACTGTATTTAGAAAACAAAAGAATGATGCGTTAGTTCCTTTTTATCTACTATCATTAGCTATTTTATGTATTTTTGAATTCAAACGTTTCAGTGAATGAACAAGGACACATGGTGCATTGGCTATGGTTGGTTCGAATAAAAAGAAGAAAATCGAAAGAATACATGAAGAGTGAAATTTTCCCATAAAGGTTCCGTTTCCTTTGTTCCATGCCAGCGTGAAACAAGTGAACAACATGTCATTTCTACTGTTGGTTGAATATGTCTTTTGCCCATTATAGTTTGCGTTAAATCGCTCTAAATTGAAAGGCTTCTGAGAATCTAATGAAATACGAAATCGAAATCGGTGTGTACAATGACAGCAGGAAGCTAAATTTCATATAAATTTCAGCATCACGACTAAATTCAAGATTATTTTGTTACAGGTCCTACCCCAAACTACAACACGAGGCGTTCTCTGTGATTTAATCAAACTTTATTTGAAGCAGGATGTTTTTCAAACGCTGTAAAAATGCAGACCATTCTGTTCTTACGAGGTTGTGCCAATAAAAATTATAATATTTTTAACGCAAGTCTCAACGTATTCTGGTGTTTTGTGTTGGTGGTAGTAGTGATTTTTGTTCCACTGGAGAGTGAGTGCAGCAGTAGTGTGGGGGTGTATAAAAAGGATAAAGTTGCAAGTTCGGAAATAACAATTCAATCTAATTCCCTAAGTTTCAATAATATTGGAGCAGTTAATAATAATTCAACACTGAAAGTAGTGGAAACAGAGAGAAAGTAAGTATTATTGTAATAATTATTATAAAAATGCATTCATTTTAGTTTATAACTTACAGCATATAATGTATAAAATTAAATTATGATTTTTCACATGAAAGACCGTCCACTAGCAAGCACAGGTCTGCCAACTCAACAAAAGTAGTACAAGCGAAACTAAGGCCTGAAATTGCACACACGTTCACTTCAACTTTTCATCCTTTATCTTCCACCACAAAGCCCTCAGAGAAAAATGTACTTTCACCTTCTTCAACCATAGAAATGGATTTGTCCTATTCCTCAAAGGAAGAGGATAACATTTCAACCTCATCAGCTTCAGAGGAAGACTCATCCGAAGCGAGTTCAACATCGCCCCAGTCTAGAGAAGCTGAGCAGCAGCATCCGCAGTCCAAGTCTGCAGTCCCATCCCTAATATTCCTCACCTCTGTTGGTACAATAGGAACTTCAACAATGAAAAGTATTCAGTATTTCAAAACGCCATCCTCTGCAGTTTTAGTGACATCTTCCAAGAAATCTACCACCAAGCGACCGATAAGGATAACCACACCCAGACCACCAAAAAAGAAACGTCCACCTCCGTCCCGTAATGTAATTTATACACAAGGGAAAAAGAGCGGACGCTGGTAGGCCCTACCTCAACCTGTACTGATACCGTCCGGTACGATTATGCAATGGGTGTGGATTTAGTGTAGGGATCTTATCCAGTCCTAAGCACGCCTTCCCCCATACCCTCATCATCAACCGAGCAACTTCTTTACAAATACCAAAAGTGGCGGCCCCTTCCTGAAACTTGGCAATGCGCAAATGATTCACGGAGGGAGCCACGGTGGGGCTCGCGCGGACCTGGGGGGCGCCGGTGCGCTGCGGGACGCTCTTCATAGGATTCAATAGACGTCGGCGGAGCTGGGGCACAAATAATACTTTCGCAAAGACTCCGTAAATCTTGAGTTAGACAGTTTACTGTACCCGAAAGCCTACAAAAGCAAATGGCTGATCGACACTCCAGGGAGGAAATCAGGAAGGCCTATGTGTTCATATCCCGTAATACTGCCTTGTTGCATGCTCGAACTGAAGTCAGGCGTTATACTTTGCTGCAAAAGGGGCATTAGCTTTTATTTACAGTTTGATTATCGCCATCATTCCCCTAGTTTACTTGGCGTTTGGGGGTATTGGAAGACTAGGAATCTTTGATGCGATCGTTGGACGACGAAATGGTCGTCGGAAAAGAAGGCGGAAGCGAAGTAATGAGGAAGATTATTATTACGGAAATGGCTACAAAGGGAGTTATCCTGTGAGTGGCTTGCGATCTGAATATGATGGCGATGAGTATGCCTGGATAATTGGGCGGATATCGGAGATTATTATTGAAATGTCACTTTTTCCCGATTCAGAAATGGAAACTGAGGACTAGACAGACATACAACAATAATTATTATTATTTTGCATAATTTATTTATTGTAACAACGGGCAGTACATTTTATTATTGCAAAGTAGATTAGCATAATATAATTTAACCTAGCTTTGTAGTATGAATATAATATTATAACATTAATACTGGAATGTCTTTAGCTTAAAAATATTGATTTCGTTGAAAGCTTCATTTGGAATTAATTATTACATCTACGATATAATTTAAAGCAGGCAGTTTTAGTAATCATAATCTATAGCTAATCATAATCTGCGAACGCATACATACAAGCCTATATTTATATGTACAACTCTAACAAATAAAATCAGATAAGTTATACTAATATTATGTATATTCATATGTGGTTCATATTGCTGCATATAATAATAATAATAATATTATTACAATATTCTTGATTCTCTTTGTTAAGCATCTTCCGAGTAGTCAGGTACAGTTTCCCTCTCCTCGTAGCAAGGAGTCATTGGAATATCTGCTAAAATACATTCGCGCACAGAAGCAGCAATTTGTACATCTCGGAAACCGAGAATTCCTCCCTTAATTACAAAGTTCCCCTCCTTCCCATTGGACTCTTGGTGAGGATCGTATGAGATTCTACATTGTTTCCCTGAAGGAACTTGTTCCGAGTCTTGACAGTAGCTTTTGTAGCTATATATCCCTCCACCAAGGGAATTTAGAATGCAGTGAGGACCACAGAGATCCCACAGGTGAACCGAGTCCTTACTCAGGAGATAAACGTCCGCGAGACCCAATCAACGCACAGGAGCTTGTAGCCGGCCCCTGCGGATGTTATCGTGTTGAACTTTGTCTTCAACTTGTCTTTCAATGCCTTGTCTTCTGACGAGCTTAAAATGACAGTTTGTCGTTTGGGAAAATTGTCTTCGTTTCGAGGGAGGGGGTAGCGGGTAAGCGGTGGACACAGAATGGGATCCCAACGAAAGGCCCCAAAAAGAACCTACCGGTCCACTTCAAGAAACCAATGAAAGCATAAATAAAAGTCTGGCAAACAAAGACTTTACAATATACTTTTATCCTATGCATGTTTGGTGCTTACTTTTGCTTTCCCCATCATGACTTCCAAAACGGTGTGATTGATAACCCCGATAAGGGTTGCCCTGTGTCATATAAAATGCCCCGATTTAGCACGGTGACACAATGAACTCCAGCAGACCACACTTGATCCTCTTCTTCAAGATCCTCATGACATATCTTGTCAAACTCTTCACTTCCTTTGATATACTCATTCGTTGCATCTACAAATTTTAGTGAATGAGCACATTACTAAAGACTCGGCAGCATTATAGTGCGCTATAATACGTAAAAATCTTTCATACCAATAGGATCAATCCAAATCCCAATATTTTCATAAGTTTCAATCAAATCATGGGGAAGGAGAGATGTTTCACGTTCATCCAACTTGATATCTCTATGCACTTCCTCAGCTAACAGTTTCGCTGCATCCATATCTCCATCAAGGACTTGTGACAGGAGTTCCGCTGTCAGTTCGGGTGTGTCCCTCTACCTTCACTGTTATTGTGGCCGCCGAGGCATTAAGAGAACGTATTGCTTTCTCTGCCATAAATATTGTCTTTCAATATGGGGTACTACATTTGATGATGCCATCTCACATTATACATGAATATCCCAATTGATACTAATTATTATTATGTTGTAAACTCTGTCCATATCTTACCATCGTCCCAATATCATGTCTGAGACTTTCTTGTATGAGTACATCCGCAAGCGTTTTAAAATCCTGCACAAATCGCTCATTCTTTTGTTCGCCCTTTTTCTCTTGAACTAGCAAACTGAACAACTTGGTCTCTGCTCTTATTAGCCTCGCGATATTGGCAGCTTTCTCGAAGCTGCCAGAAGGACTCTCCACCCAACTCACTCATAATATATGTATTTCTATCTCTAAAAACTCTTGTTCAATTAACAATCTTTCCACAATCGGTTTGTGGATACGGTGTTAATCCTAAATGTCTTTTCACTCTATCTTGATAGCAGCTTTGATGCCAACTACAGCATGTTATCTCTACAACCCCAAAACTTGCATGACTTCATGTGGATTGGTGAAGTGCTACAATTAAAATAGTTTTCCTCATTAGTTACTGCACGGTTCGGCTTGGCCAGGAGCTTTTTTCCAAAAGCATACTATTAGCCTGGTTCTGGTACGGTGTTGAAAGGAACTATTGTACTTACTTACACGAGAAGTAGAAGAAAGGATAAAAAAGGATTCTTTTATTATAGCTCTGTGCTTTAGCTACTTATATGCAATGCATGGGGCATGGGGTTCTTTCTTCAGCTGAGTGGCATGTTTTTATGGTGATGTATTCCAACTCCAAACATTCAAAGTGTGGTTCTGGGGTTTTATGTTATGATTTCATGGCACATGTGCAAAAACGGCAACAGGCCAATGTACTCGTACATATCATTCCATTCAGCTATAATTCCAAGCTTCCTTATTTGTGTAGCTGTTTTGTGATGTGTATGTACATATCTAAATAATTCACAAGCCAAGTAGAAGCTGGAATTATAGCTGAAATGGAAGATAGAGTCGAGTACATGGGCAGTGTTGGCGTTTTTGCACATGTGCCCTGAATCATAACATAAAACCGCAGAACCACACTTGGAATGTTGGAGTTGGAATACATCATCCCATAAAACATGCACTCAGCCTGAAGAAAGAACCCCATGCCCCATGCCATTGGCATATAAGTGCTAAAAGCAGGCAGAGCTTATAATAAAAAGAATCCTTTTTTATCCTTTCTATCAGCTTCTCGTGGTAAGTAAGTACAAATAGTTCCTTTCAACACCGTACCAGAACGCAGGCTAATAGTATGCTTTTGAAAAAAGCTCTGCCCAAGCGCGAACGTGCAGTAACTAATAGGAAAACTATTTAATTGTAGCACTTCACCAATCCACA
>LJIJ01004642.1:0-14124 GCA_001718145.1 Orchesella cincta
CTAAAAAAGCAACTGGAATGGGCTTTGTGGGGTTTAAGCATAATGATTGTGTTTTCGTTCGGGCTTTACAAGCATTTGCCTTATTCAATATGGGTTTTTGCATTCTCGGAAGGATTTTGGAATTTTAAATGGTTTCTTTGTGTTTTTGCAACAGCCTTCATCTTTATTTGGTGTATCTCCGTGGTTATTCTTTGTGGTGACATAAATTCATTTATATCAGGGTTAAATCAGTGGATTGAGCTAAGCCAAGATATTGAACGATGTATGGGCTTAAAAATGTTACTGCGTTATTCTACAAGAATATATGATTCACAAGATCATTAAACGTGTCATTTACTTTTTTAAATATTTGCAGACATACAGCCAAGAACCCATCAAGATGTCTAAAGATAAATACGGTCAATTTCTCTGTCTGGCAGTTCTTGGAATTACAACAGTTCCATTTATGTTTACCGCAGGTTTCATCGGATGGAACCTTGAAGGAACGTACTTCATATCTGAAGAACTTCTCACAGAGCCAACAGAACGATCTATATTAGAGATAATAACTGCATTCGCTGTAAGAGCAAGTGTATTCATGCTGGTAAGTCACGAAATTTGTAGGTGCGCTTCATTCAGTCTGTGCGCATTTTTGTTAATGTTGATAATTTTGTAAGCGTAACAAGTATTTTTATGGGCGGTGATTTTGATAGTAGTTCCTTTTTTAAATTTCAATCTCAAGTCATTTTGGTTTTAAAGAAACAGCAACGAGTTTTGTTTTCGTTTGTGTATATTTTTTTATTTCTGATTTTTTGGTTGACCGTTGCAACCATTTCCATATGTTTAAAGGGTAAGGAAAAATTCCAACGCTTTTATGGTACGGTAGCTTGATGGGTGCCTGCTTTTTCTTGTAGGTCTAATTTTAATGTTGCCGAACGTTGCAAAAATGTGCGATGAATGTAAATATAGTTAGTAAACATCAGAAATCCACTCGTCGCGACTATGTGGAAGCAAAACGAAGGTACGACAAATAAACGTTAAGAAAGCGATTTCAATAGCACCCATCAAAATTCCTTACGGTCCATTTTATGTAATAGGCGTGGAATTTACCGTAGATTACTTTACTTTAATTTTGCTTCGTAGTATAGATTTTATTTTATTAGGTATTTTTTGATAAATCAAACTGAAAATTTTTATTAAGGTAAGTACTTTGAAGCAATCTGCTAGTTTTTACATTTATTTTGTAATCTATAAATTAAAATGTTGAATGCTACACACATACATGCTTAAGATGCTGAGCGTAACGTTAAACTACTGTACTGTTAGGTTGACGTTCATAGAGTATTGTTGTGAACGTTGTAAGGACGTTGTGAATCTATTAATGAATTAACTATCTACCCAATGGGTACTGTTGCGTGCGTTGATGATTGTAATATTAGATTAAATACGTGACATGAATTAGGCTAAGTAAACATAATTAAAGTTATATCCCAAATGAGGACATCTTTACGCATGAATAATTTTAGGATGATGATATGTTTGTTTACATTAGAGTAAGCCACAAACGTTACATGTATATAAACCCCGAAAACCATTAATAAAGAAGAGAGTAAGTACAGACTCTGATCGGAGAACCATCGTTTTGCCAGGTTCTTTAAATAAGTAAACCATTATTGGTATTTTTTTGACCAAGTTCACATCATACCCACGGTGAAGCATAACCCTAACAGCTGAACTCTAAATAATAATTCACTTCAGGTAAACCATAAATACTGTGGGATATTTTGATAACCTCTTTAACACGTAGTTTTGCATGTTTTGTGTACAATACAAGGCTAATACATGTTTGAATAAAAGATTGCTTAAAGACATAATAAAACAATTTTTCATTAACCATGTTTATTCAACTTGTAGGGCTTATCAGGTTTCAAAAGTCAAAAACGTATTCAACGCGGATAACCTATTTGTCTTTGACAACCATTAATTTTTAGTTGTTGTTTGAATTAGAGATATATGCAGAGGATATATTTAAAACGTTGATTAACTGTAACAGTAGTCTGAATTTGAAACACAATTTCTTACAATGTTCAATATTGTCTTCGAATTCCGTCCGGACCGTAAGGATCCGAATGGCAATTTTAATGCTGAAGTGGCAACCCTAAAAATGGCCATAGTGGCAACGTGCCCGCAACGCTTACATGCCCAAGATACAAAAGATTGGAATGGTGGCAATTGTTTTTTATAAATATGCGGCTCATTTATAAGTGAGTTGGAATTACGGAAAACTGAAAGTTTTAAAGATAAAAGTTGAAAGTATACAAGGCAAAACACTCAACTGACCCCGCGAAAGTTAAAGGTTTCCTATTTTCCACATACTAGGTTTACTTTCAAAAGACAATTTCTATTTAGAAAAAGTAAACTCACAATCAGTTTGAAAGCTGTGCTTGTATTTTGCGTATATCTTCGTCTGTAACCTTGACATACGGATTGCAAGATACTTGATTTGAGTTTATCCAGCAAAACAAGCACAGTTTATATGAAAGCATTTTAACTGGCGCGATTTAAATTGTTATTTCACTTATCAATTTTGTACAACGACAGACGCGGAAATTGAAATTTTAATGGTCTACTTTCAACGCTCAATTATCTTCACTTTAACGAATGGTTTGGAAACCTGGCTAGGTTAGTTAAACGTGGTACTCTTTTCCTCAAAGTTTAGACTGCTCTTTTGAATGCAAGGAATGAGCACGTTGTAAACAGGAAATACAGAAAGACGTTGTAATTTAAACACATTATCAGAAAAATTTCAGGAACAACATACTTTCAAGTTGCCTTGCTCTGCTTGCTCAGTTTTGTCTAACAAATACATTATTACTTCGTTATTACGTTTAGGTAATTTGTAACGTGGTAGTCGAGAATGGAAAATTTAAAGCATTCTAAATGTTTTGATATGATTTAAATTATCGTGCTCCTCATTTGCTGTTAAACATACAAATAATGAAAATCTGTCATTAAAAATTGTTTGGATACGTCAGTTGTTAGTAAACGTTTGGAAGTATTATTGCAGTTCTTGTAGCTGTCACTGTTAATTTAGGCACATCATTTATCTTTATCACACCATATCCAACATATGAATTTAAAATCAACCGAGAGTTGACCTTCCGTTATCTCATTTGCAAAAATGGCACCTTACATTTTGAAGTCGTTCCTGCTAATTCAGTTTAAAAATATTTGTGTTGTGTATATACGTTTTTGCTGTACATGATCCTTTACACATTCTTATGGTAGCAATTCCAGTAATTGCATTTGCATTAACAAATCAATGAAAACTATTTTAGAAGAATTGACATAAAACTATGGAAAAATAATTTTCTTACAAAAACTGACTGCTGAATGAATACACATAATGACACTACTTTTCTTACCAATAGCTATTTCCTAGCCTTTTAAATTCGACATTCAATTTCCTCTTCTGGTTCCATAGTCAATGTAGCAAACCGTAGTTGTAGGAGGAATTTCAGTTTCATATCTATTAGCCTGACACACATACATTTCTAAAAAAGGGGAATCAAAACCGGAAAAGAGTGTAGGTTTCCGTGTTTACGGCTTTTTCAGCCATATATTAGCAGCACGTAAATACATTTAACCCTAAGTAATCCTTTGATTATACCTGTTCGTCGTTGTTCTTAGTTTTTAAATTTGTTACTTTATTTTTGCGAATTTAATATTAACGCCACGAATTGTTGAATTAAAAAAAGTATTATTCGATATCACACGTGATCACATTTACTGAAGTTCAACTCATGCATGTAATAATTTGTATGCAATTTTTGTGAAAACAAAATGCCTTTGTAGAAACAAGGAACCGGGAAGGACATTTCGAACTTTATTTCGTATAAATGCTCGTTAAACAAAAGCATTTATTTACTTCCTGGTATTTCTTTACATCAGTGACCAGAAGTTTTTGCTTCTTTCTACTCACAACTCACAAAATGTTTCCCGTTCTCAAGAATTTGCGTTCAATTACAAGAACCTTTACTTCTATATGTCGCCTTTTCCTTTCAGAATAGACTACAAATTTTCAAAGTTGTTTTTAAAAGAACAATGGAAATGGTTTATGTGGGGACTAAATATGAGTATAATTTTTCTGTGTATAACAAACTTTTTCTCTTGTGTGGTATGGTTTCCTTTTTCCACGCTCGGATTTTAAGCTGTCAATTTTTTGCTGTTATTCCTTGCAACTGCTGCTCTTTTGTGTGTTGTGTACTGCTCGTTATAGCAATGAATGACATTGTTGCATTCACATCGATTTTAACCAATGGATTCAGTTAACCGAAAAGATTGAAAACGTATAAACAAGGATTACTAATATTCAATAGCACGTTTTTGTTAAATTAAATCAATCATTTTTGTTTATTCTTTGCAGACATCACAACTTTCAACAAGGATGGTTATTGGCAAGTTCGGTGACAAATACGGAATTATCTCTGTCTAACCCTGGTCAGCATTGCGTTTGCACCTTTCATTTTTGTTGCCATTGCTTAGGCTGGAATTATGACGGCACGGTATTTTATCTTGAGAACATTCTTACGGAACTGCCAAATCGTTCTAGATTGAGATTTTGTAGGTATGGGCATACAAGGGTGCCAGCTTTATTTTATATTCTTTCACAAGCTTATTACAGGCTAATTTCAACGTATGTAAAAATTTGTGTCTGAGCGTGTTCCGATCGATTAGAGTTTGTTTCACATCCGGTCCCGTTTCGGCATTCTTGACGTTGTAAAGGTTATAGAGGACATTGCAACACTTGCCATGGAGAGTTTCAGACACACCAAGTGTGGCTCTTCCCTTATGGAAATGTTGCTACTGCAGTTACTAATAAAATAAATCCAAGGGCTTTCCGTCAGTGGACATAAATATGTACTTCTATGATACGGTCGAAAATCCAAATGCTCTCCAATTCTCTAAGATGGTGCAAACCGGGTGGTACATTGATCGTAGTGCCATGGGTAAGCGAAGGCCTTTGAAGTGTCGTACCGGATGGCAGTTTTGGGGCCTAAAAGCATTATGCATTAAATGAGCCTATACACCAGTATCATTGCTTAACATTTGGATCCTAATCAACGATATAAGGACTACGGTCCTAAACGCACAATAACCCTTAAATGTGTTTCCAAACTTCGTTTGCCTCTCGAACACGATTTTATGGCTTCGTCTAACACGAAAAATTTTTGCTTTTTGACACCGTTTCTTCACCATCTTTGTGTCAAATTTTATGGAATTGTGCTCAATAAGGCAGTCGTCATAAAATTTGGGCCCCCTAAAAAACACTGGACAAAGGTGGGGTCGCGACTCAAATTGCGAGTGGAAAAAACTTATAAAAATGAAAATGCGTTTGGACTTCCGGTGCCGTTTGATTGGTTTTACTGAAACATCCTCAGACATTTTAAATGAAAGTATATGAAGAGAATTAAATTTTCTACAACATGCATGCATTTTCGATTCTTGAAAGTTCTCACATTCCTAAAAAACACTCACAATATGATTAAAATAAAGTTGGCATCCTTGTACGTGGATTTTCATTACTCCCTTGCCGGAATGAACTGCAGAGCTTCTCGTTTAGCTTTTGGCCGCTTTCGTTTATTACCCTTGACAACTTTGTTAAAGTTAATCATTATTTAATACGCTGTGATTTTAGATTTCAAACTTTTTACCATTTTGAAACAGAGGGTGTACTGGTACTTAAATTATTTCAAAAGCTACTTTACTCTGCAATATACTTGTGTCTTTTTTTAATTTTTTGGGGCACTGTTTCTTCCTTAAGTGTTTTGTTAAGGGGATGGGAAAGTTCCCGAACTGATCTGGTACGGGTCCATCATATTAGGTCATATTCGTCTCGCTGGACAAATAATTATATTGCCAGATGCAGGAAAAAACATGTGACAATTGCAAGACGTTGTGGAAAAATACAAGAAAACCACCAAGCGGATTTCCAATTAAAAAGGGGAATGCAAGTCGATTTATAATAGAAAAGCAATGTCAATTTTTCCAATAAGAGTGCCTACGGCTCATTTTATGTATTTGGACTGAATTTGTTATGCAATATTTCATACTGATTTTGGAAAATACAGTAGATTGTGCTCTGATTGGATATTAATACAGAAAAAATAATAGCAAGAATAATATGACCAGTGTTGCTGGGAATCTAAGTTTAGGTTAAGACATATTCATTTTTGACCGGTTGTTGATATACGTTTGGTCAGCGTTATGTTAATTGAGGGTATTGGAGTTGAAAAGAAAAAACGATCATGTACACTTACTTTGTTCAACTTTTACACTATTTTCTTGATTTACGGAGCTGATAAGGAAGACGTGTTCTAATCGTTTTGTTAGTTTGTAAGATTTACATAATATTCTTGAACTTTGACCATGTAAATGTATGTAGTTGATTCTCTTTTGTTCTCGTTGGTATAAAAGGGACCAACTCTGTATTGGGTTTTCACTCTTAGTTTTGCTCGTGACCTGTGAGCATGAGGACGAATCTTCAATTCACTTTCGCTTTTGCTTCGTTGAGAAGACATTGAGCTCGAAGAAGAGTCAATTTACTGGTTGTTTGTCTTGCTGAAAGTATGCAATAAACAATTAGGAATTTGGAACTTTGTTGTTTGTTTCTTTTATTTCGTTCCTAGGAATTTGTTCGGTTTCTGTTCTTTCGAAGGGGAACACTGACTTTACTTCCGGGAAGTTCCGTTCGTTTCCTATTTATCGAATTAAACATTTTCTGAAGGGAACATTGGTTACTTTCGAGCATTTGCATTGTGCTCAGTTCGTTTCAGATTCCTCCTGCGGAGGTGGTCCTTCCTTTTTTACTTTTGAAACCACTGTAGATTTGTTGCCAATACGTTTATCGGAAGAGGGCTATTTTGGCGTCTAACACTCAGTGGTTTATTTAAATACTCACAAACTGCGTTGTAACCAATGGGCAAAAAGTTAATGATAATTTCATAATAAACTCTTCGTAGCTGTAAAGATTATAGATTTTGTTCCTTTCCTCTGATATGGTACGATTCCTTTCCACATTGTTGTTATCATATACACCAAAATATTACAGTGAACTTTTATCCATACTAGTTTGTTTTAATCCGGAGGCGTGTAGTGTCTTAAAATCTTGACGGAAATGCGCATTGCCTATCTTTATCATTCGTTTGTTCACTTTACTCTGCAGTATCAATATGCACAACTTTACATAACAGCTTCAAGTTAATTTCCACATTAACAATTGACAGGAAACCATTTCTGATAAGTTATATTAGTAGACTGTGTAAACTCCAGTTTTCTGATTTTAATTTCCATTGTCAAATTAATGTGAAACGCCAAAATTGCGGTTTGTACAGCATCAGCAAATTTGGTATTCAGTAGGTTATAATAAATCATGGTGTCAATGGATGTATCTGCATTACAAGTTAATTCCTTCAAAGTTACGTCGTCACATAACTGGAGTTATAAAGTACTAAACATAACACAAATAGTAGTCAGGTACTGATGTAATGTACAGGTCCAAAATCATGCGCAACAAAGCAGATGCATAACATATAAACATAATAGTTCATTTAAATAGGCTCCATGTATTTGTGTTCTCTAATATACAGATCGGGTTTTATATTTATTTGTGCTGGGAAATTTTTATGAAATTGATAAAGGTAAAAGAAATGTTGTTCTGTATTGTGTGGCTTATTGTTGTATGAAATATTTTAAATGTATGCTATAAAGTAAAACGCTGCTAATGGAAAGGTTCATACGACATACAATTTTGTGTTAAAAATTTGGAATTATGCTGATTTATTTATTTTGACGATAAACTAAAAAAAAAACATGACAACATTTAAAGCAACGTTTAAATCGTTGAGTAGGATTCTTGAGTAATGTCTTCAATTTTTCGTCACAATAAATTTTTTTTCGTATGTAGAACTTCTCATATATTCTTTTGCATTTAAACTACGTAAAAACTCATGTCATTGTAATTAAGCGTTTAGCCTTTAAGGTAATTATTCACATCTTCGAGATGCAGTCCTCTTCTCGCTGTGTTCCAAACCAATGGTATGATCTTATGTACCTATATTTCTCTGAACACGACTATCACGATTTGATCCAAGCAGAGAGTCAGGCTAGCATACAACGACATCTAAATTCACTCTCTCTCTCGATTCGGCCTTTACTTCCAATAAATTCTATTATCAATTGGCCAACCTAAAACTATCGGAATATTTCCTATCATTATCATAAAAGAACATGCTTATTGTTATAATGATTGTAATAATCACAGTATTGTATTCATGACCGTTTTTAATGCAAATGGTCAAATAAACTAACTAATTAACTAACTACTATTATTATAACGATTACTATGTAGAACTTCTCTACATATATTCTTTTTGTGTTTAAATTTTTGGTGCTCAATTGGCGTGATTGTGTTGGTACCAACAGACCATTGCATTGAACAAACCGATAATATTCAAATAATTGGTTGGTAACCTATGAAATGTTTTCAACAGTAGGTTATCATTCTAAGCATTCGGTACAATTATTTTGAGTTAGATTTAACTCTGAACTTTTATATACAATATAAGATATAAAATATTGGATTGTATTGAGAAACCCTATTCCAAAATGCTTCTATTTTGTTTAATGGTAAATTCTTCAAAATATTCCTATTAAAGCTACATCTACAGTTCTTAGCAAAATTAGTGTAAAATATTCAACTACAAAATCAACTCCAAGTACATAGAATGAGGCCGTAGGGTACTGTTATAGGAATGACGGACTTTGCCTTCCTAAAATCAACTGCTCTTGCTTTACCCCTTTTTAACAGGAAATCACCTCTGGTACTTTGTTGATATTTTTTCACTACATTTTTACATTTATCACGCTTTTCCTGCATCGGGCAGCATTAATACTTGTCCAGCCAACAATAGCGAACCCAAAACAATCGCCATACCAGACGACATCAAGAACCTTTCGCCGTTGAGCAAATGCTAAGAGATACAACTGTCCCCCAAAACATTATGAACAACCCTGAATATATCGTAGAAAAGAGAAGCTTACTCATCAATTTCAAAACCAATATGCCCTCAGTTTCAAAACGGTAGAAATCCCCAAATGTAAAATCATGACCCAATAAATAATCAGTGACTTTCACAAAGTGGTTAATAGTAACAACAAAAAGAGTAAAGAAAAACGAAAAGCTCCTGGCCGTTTCCAGTCCTGCGATAAGCAGTATTGCACCTCGAATTCCTAAAGCTGTCAGGATTTCGTTCCTAGAACGACTTGTAGGTCTGTAAGGATATCATCGAAAATGTAATAAGTTGCGTCATAATTCCAACCTAGAGCAACCAAAAGTACAACGTATGGTCCAGTCGCAGTCATAACTATCGTTAGGCAGAGAAAACTACCGTATTTGTCATTAACAACCATATATTCCTTGGTTATTGCTTGAACACGAGATGTCTATAAACAATATTGTATAATAACTGGTCAAATTTTAAATTAATCTGATTTTTTAAAGATTTAGTTTCTTACGATTTTCAATTTTTTCTTTCAGTTTGAACCACTGGTTAAACCCAGATATGAGAGCAACCATGTCACTCAATCCAATAATAAAAGTGCCCATCCTACAAAGATCACTGCTGCTACAAGGAACATTATTAAACCGTTGAGAAGATCGAAATCGGCACGCGGATAGACGACCATCCATACCCGAGAATTATAGTTACCATGTGAGATTTCCATTTTCTTTTTTGAGTACAAGTCTGGACTCGCTGTAGTCAACTTCAAATGGTAAAGGAACCATGTAAAAGTATAGAAGCTCTTGTAGTTGGAAAGCAAAAACCTGTGAACTTGACAACATTTTTGGCTTGAGTTGCGGACAGAACTTATGCTTGATTACTGCAGGTCTGTTGGTAGAGAATGTATAAAACTCTGTTTTGTAGCAATGTATGTATTTGATTTATACCATATAATATGAGCTTGCCAATATTGCTCGAAAGATACTTATTATTGAGCTTTCTAGGAAGTAAAATTTGATTTTACGTGGGGATACAAAGTGATGCGCATTTAATGAGTTGGCTTTATGTACTGATTTTGTACAGTTACAGACGCGGAAGTTGGACTTAATGAATTTAAAAATCGACATTTCCTGCATGTATACATTTCATAAATTGAAAAATTCGGGCTAGGTTTGTTAATTAATAAGGCATTTTCTCTCAAACTGTAGATTATAAGCTTCTTTTCTCAAAGAGTAACTTGCAAACAGGAAGTACCAGCAGACATTAATTTCTATAATTTAAGCACAAATGATGTTTACGGATGGCAAAAAGAAATTTAATTTTGGTTCAACATCGATTCGATTTATTCGATAATCGATTTATTTATCATACAACTGTATGTATAATGGCAAAAATGATACAGGGCATTTATTGGACATTAAATTGATTATACATTCATTTTGTTGGATTTCATGTTAATGATAGGCATTAGAATAACATCTATCTTTAAAGTTGTTATTTCGTCGTACTCGATGTTGCCGACAGGAATAAAGTGTTTTTAAACCTGATTTATTAGTAATTTAAAATTCTCTCGCGAATGCATTTTTATGTATATGAAAATATATGTAAACCAGGAAAAGAGATTTTAAACTTTGGAAAACACTCCACTAATGAAAAACTTTTAAGTAATATCTCCGTATGTTCTTTTAAACAAAAGCGAACTGTTGAATACTGTGTGTTAGTTTCTGGTAATATCTGGGGAATAGATAAAGTGCATACCTAAATTTCAAAAAACCTAATCAAATATCCGTGGTATTTATTTTTTTGTAACATTAATTTGTACTTCTGCAATCCGTCTATCAAGCAGCTATCAGTCGATCTATCAGTCTATTAGAGTAAATGAGTAACTTCAAACATTTCGAATATTTTCAAATTCCATATTCTCAACACGAAAGATTACTTGTGCTTAATAGTACATAAAAAGTAAGTAGAAAGCCACCCAACATAAGGGGTAACATAAGACAATTGGACTGGTTTGCATGAAAGTGATCGACGGATCGGGACGATTTTACTCATTCATTTTTTGTCCAAATGACCTGAAATTTTGTGAGTAGATTCACCAACGATTCCCAGGGGGGTTTGACCGTTTGTCAAAAATCAAATTAGATGCGGAATACAGCTGTTTCAAAAGGTGTTCATGCAACTACCATTGTGGTCTGCAAGCAAGCAAATTTTAGTTTGAACTGCTATGTTTATAAAATCAAGCCGGTATTAAATTTTGACAACGGTCAAAATCCCCTGGGGAATCGGTTGGTGAATCTTACTTACATAATTCAGGTCATTTGGACAAAAAATGAATGAGTAAATCGTGATCCGTCGAATCACTTCATGCAACCAGTCAATTGTCTCATGTTACCCCAGCTTATGTTGGTGGCTTTCTACTTACTTTTTTATTGTTTACTATTAAGCGGTAAGTAATCTTTCGTGTTGAGGTATGGATTTGAAAATATTCGAATGGTTTGAAGTTACTCAATGCAATATCAGGTTACACAAGTGTGCCTTCATCTCACGAGTTCTACAGAATATCAGAATTTGAACCTTGCTTTAGATCCTTCACAATTTATTTACCACTACTTGTAAACAATGACAAACGAATCTCTTATTTGTGGAAACTACATATACATATAATTCTATGCAATACACTTTGTATCATTGATGCGATTTTACTTAACTTACTGCGATGTACACATTGCACTTTTTAGGAAAACCTATATTCGAATAACTTTTAGAACCATTCTATAAAATCAATTTGATTGGCTAAAACGTAAATCATTAGCGTTTACTT
The DNA here is from genome assembly GCA_001718145.1 of Orchesella cincta. Taxonomy (NCBI): domain Eukaryota; kingdom Metazoa; phylum Arthropoda; class Collembola; order Entomobryomorpha; family Orchesellidae; genus Orchesella; species Orchesella cincta. The sequence goes on from LJIJ01004642.1 coordinate 11,866, forward strand.
CGATTTTCATCGATTTAACTTACATTACCTTTTTAAATACAGAAAATTAACTTCGACCTTAACTGCATACTATTTTATATCAATTAAATCGCATTCATGGTGCGTTTAAAGCAAATATTAGAGGCTCTTTAAAAATTATAGGTTGTGATTGAGAAAATTGCCTGGCAGTTGAGCCTCAATGAGATTTAAAAAGGAAGGCGACGGCAGGAAATTATTGCTTCTTAATGAGTTCTTAAAAATTGTTAAAGATGGTTAGTACCTTACTCTACAAGCTTGCTTTGGATGTTTTGTGAAAATTATATGTAACACCAAGGTGCCTAAATGAAATATAAACCTTTCAGCAACTTCCGGTTACACCACTAGCCTCCAGCCCACTAAGGTGATCGAATCTAGCGCTGATTGTAATAGAATTACCAATTCCAGTATGAATTTAAATGATGATTCGTTGTTTTGATTTGTTGATAAACGCTATAGAGTTTCATAAAGTAATTTTAATGAGGAAAGCAAAGAACGTTCATATCCGCTGGGGTCAGAAAGAACCCACCCTATATTGTCCACCGAAATTTCAGAATTTGCCTTTAATGCTGATAATCCATCTCCAATTTAGAGAAGATTTGCACGAAAAAATAACAAAAAGGAAAAATGTTTAGATTCCATTGGTGTGTTGATACTCATAACCGTTGGGGAGAATCAAACAACTTTCCGTTGTTGGAAACTACATGGATTTATTATTTAATGTGAATATGAGTACCTTTCTCTAGATGGGAAGTTCAATGATTTAAATTTAAATATGATTGTAAAGCTTTTGCAAAGGGTGTGCGTTTTGCGTAAACTAGCCATTATTTAAGTACGACAGTTTATATATAAATTCGCTAATAACCGTTACGATTTTGTTTTTAGCCAAGATCAACAAATAATCCAAATTGTTGTAATTTTAGCATGGATAATACAGTTCTGATTGATTTTGAATAAAACCGGGAAGCCTAGCGAACAAAAGGTGGTGCAAGAGAAATGAAAAAATACAGAGGTCTGAAATTTATAATACCAAAAGGTCTGAGAAACAAATTAAAAAGGAATAAAACGAATGGGTGTTGTACTGGTACCGCAGTTTGATAACAAAATGTTGTTAAATTTCGTATATACAATGGAACAGGTAAGTTACTACTGGACGTCTAGAAATGCGATTCTCATTAAGTAGTTGCACCAATAAGTATTTAGAGCGCACGTGTAAAAAGTAACCTTTGCTTCCATTTAAATTTGATACTTTGCGAAGGAAGCAAATTGGGTATTAATGAGGAAAGCCGAGATGCTGACGCTGATGGTACAAATGACTTCCCTGGATGTATGTTTCTAATTGAATCACCTAACCAAAGTTGACTATACTCGCTAAACTGTGCGCTACTAAAATAGTTAAGGTTTTTCCTTAAAGTGCAGGCTTTTCACTAGCAATGCAATTTAATGCGTAAAAAACTGGTGAAACTGCGAGCTATTTAGTGTAAAGTATAAGTTTATTGAAACGCCCACTGTAGGCTCAAATTGGTGCACAAAGAAAAAACTAGAAAATTACAACTTAAACATGACTTGAATTCAATGGGAGAAAATGTGACTCGTCTGGCAGCAGTTCACAACTCAAGTGAGAGAAAGCGCACGGCATGGTGCTTAACAATGTATAATGTGTATAAAGTATGTTGCTGCTGTTGGAGATCTGAGAAGCGTGGAGGAATGAGTGGTGCTCAGCATGCCGCTCGCCGAGTTTGAATGTGCACACCGGCGTGTGGGTTAGCTGGAGCTACTTGCATCCACGCTGCGTGCAGATGTCTCCAACGCATGAAATCCGTCCCCAACATAGCCCCGCCATGGAACCGCTGAGGGTCCATCGATGAAAGGAAGAGAAAGCAGGAAGCTCATAAGAATCAGAGGTGACAACAGGCGGTTACTCTTGCGGAAAGGCAGAACCTAACCACCTCCTCCGCCAAAGCTAAGAGGTTTCACCATTAACTGTTACCCATTGCACCCGCGTTGAACAGGATCCGAAGTCCCAGCGTCATGATTCCAGATGGTGATGAGTAGAGATGGGCGTAGTTGGTTCAGGATCTAAAATATATTAAGTAAATTGTACGACAAATTAGAATGTGGTCTAATATTGGCTAATAAATGAATGAATGAATAATAAATATTTGTTTTGTAGTGCTGAGCTACTGCTCTCCACTGGAAGTAGAGGACATATCTTCACGATTGGACGATCCAAGGTCCCTGTTT
>LJIJ01004643.1:0-14124 GCA_001718145.1 Orchesella cincta
AATCGGGATAAACCCAAACCTTCACTCCCATAAAAGGGAAGGCTAAAAGGAGGCAACCTTGAAGTGCCAGCGTTGTTCGCCAGGCTGCTCTACTGTCAGCGCCCAAGCAAGAATGCCAGGAGTCCCGAAAGGAGCCCGGTCCTACTCCGTGAGTTTTGACGGTGAGTGGAACTGGTAGAACGGGGAACTGAGGCACAGCAAATAAGTCCTGGTTCTTGCAAGTAGCCGGGGCTTCCTGCAAGGATCCCTATATCCAGGCGAACGTTCCGTAATGCTGGGAAAGCGGGAGTTTTGCATAACCTGGCCCCCCTTCGTAGCCCCCTGATGGTGACAGCAGATGGACTGAGCCATGATAGTCCCATTTATATGAGCTCATAAGTTTGTGTGTATCACACTGCCCATATTCTATGTAAAATGCTTTGTTGGATTTCATAGATTTGGGCAGTGTGATTTACATGAAACGAATGAATTTGTATCATTGGGGAAATTTTGACATGAAGCAGAACTCTGTTTGATTGTAAAATCTTCCATCATAATTTTTTCTTAAACTAAGTGAAATATTTTTACTACTAATTTTTCTATATTAAATTTCAGTTGCATGTTTTCTTACAAACGACAAGTAGTTTAGACTTAAAATCAATGCGGAATTAGTACCTACAACAAACTCTTCATTTGATACCGACTTTACCTAAATTAATGCATGTGAGTTTCGTTAAATTTCCTGCATGATAGGATTACCTGTAATTAAGCGTATGAACGGATAACCAATAATTTACCGTAAATGGATAGACTATAAGCGACTGTTTAAATGAATTCCCTAAACTTTAACGTATATATGAGCGTAATAAAACTTAGTGCATAAATGGGTTTCCTAAAAATTCTCAGACAAATCAAATCAAAAGTATTAACTGAATAAAACTTAGTTCTATTTTAGTTGCATGGTTATTCATACTAAATATAGAAAAACATTACGAATTACACTATTTTTACACTTAAGTTTAATATATATTTGTAAACGATTGGGTAAGGATTTAATAAGACATAGAAAATCAAAAAAGAAATCCACTATAATATAATAATATAAGAAACGCAGTTTAAGTTCTATTATTTATTCACCCCAAATTCATGTTATGTGCCGTTTGAGGATAATTATAAAGTTTAAAATTTATTTACAGCTATAATTTAGCGTAAAAAATCATCCAACAAAACTTCGTTTAAAAAGGGTTAAAGTGGGGGGCTTATATGGCTTTAAAACAAAATAAAATTTTAAACAAGTGACTGCATACACGGTGGTGTCGGCTTTGGTATCTTGGCCGAGCCATGTGTTTGTAATAACCAAGCTTATTAAAATTAATCAACTTTGAACCGTCAATAATCAAAATGCAGAAATATATAACTCGTATATTTCGTCATTTTGAAAATTTAGTTTATTTAGGTGAATAGCTCAATGTAAATTTGAAGACTCGGTTTGAGTTTCGAACGTTTGAAACACAGAAAATTTTGAAGTCAGTTGTGAAGAACCAGACACAATACCCAAATAATACAAAGTAAGCTATTTATTTGCTAAAAATATCAAACAGTTTTCTTCATAATGGTTTGGTTACTGTAATTTTTATTGTCTTTTTGTTGTTTTGTTGGGTTTCAGATGTGTACCAAAGAACCAATAGATGTAGGTAATTTGATGCCAACCTCTCCGCTATTGGACAAAATTGCACAGTAAATAATTCAATACACAAATCACAAATAATACTAATTAAATAAATTATTTGAGGTTCCTAAATCTGATTTTAGACGCTCCAGGCGAACTCCTGTAAATTTGGAAAAAGGATTACGTTTGGATGGGCCGATTATGAATTTGAATCAATTACCTGGATTTATAACAGAAGATTACGACATTGAAACCCAAATGTACGTGCTTCATTGTATGGTTGGGGATGCTGCAGGAGACCAAGTAGAAATTCCGTCATCCTTTTCCACGTTTTTTTACGATTCCGAAGGCGTTCAAGAACAAAACATTTCTGCTTTCAAGGCAAATCTTAAGGATGTTAGAATCGCACAAGTAACATGCAAACAGATTCCGTTGCAGCATAGAGATGTTAAATTGGGGAAGCTAGTTTTACCCAACCTAGCAAAGCTGTTTGAACCTGTTGCCGTACGCAGTGACAAAATGTCATTTTTTTATGCGACAAGTATTGCCCTCTTTGGTAACCCTTTTTGTGGCCGGACTCTTCATATGGCTATGATTCATGAAGCAATGGATAATCCAAAAGCTATGTCAGATAACTGCAGCATTCTTGGAGAGGACTTTGGACAGACCGTAATTAATTTAGCCAATCGAAAGCCACCTACTGGAAGTGAAATTCTTGTTCTTTCCAGTGTACTTGAACGAAAATTAAATGTATTTTGCTTTGACGAGTACGGCAATCCTGAAACAGGGATGTACTATGACGCAGCTCCTAGCGCAAGCAGAACAAAATCGGAAATCAATTTTTTAAAAGTTGGTGAACAGTACTACCCACTTATTTGGAAAGAAACGGTCTCAATTCTTGCGCCAATTCCAACGTTGGATTCTAAGGACGAAAAGAATCCAAATGCTATTGACGATGCACAAACTCCCCCTACAATTGCTGTAAGTTAAGCACATGATTAAATCAGTAAAAAATTGTAAACGCTGAAAATAAAATTATGACGCTCAATGAATGTTTTTAAACCTTTGCTTTTTGCAGAAACGTTTAAAACTGCATGAAGCTTTAAATAACCATCAAAACTGTGGACAGGTAAACTATTTAATTTTGGGGTAATAATTAAGTATTTTTAGCGTAAACTATAGTTTGTATATTTTTTCCCAAATTTGGCCAGGTTGAGGAGAAATTCTCACTCGATGGAAATTTTGTTGATAGACCGGATCACAGTTTCAGTGATATTGAAAATGATATGCAGTTTTCTGCAAGAACTCGGTCATTAATCGTAAGTCTTTATTTTGAATAAGTTTCTTATGGAATTTAGAATATTTTTTACTAACTTTCATATGACTTGAGGCAGATTCCTGACAACACAAACATGCCCGAAGTTGAGAAGCTAACTAACGCACACACCATCGGATAAAGATAAGGAATTCGAGCCTATACATTACATTATATCTACATTAGGAAACCTTACCTACTTCTACTCGTCGGAGAATTACAAATGTTTGAAAGAGTTTCCATTAGCGAAATACGTGCTGAAGATAAATCAAATCTGTAAAGTATGTAAACAGTTGGAAGCTGCATACTGTTGTCACCGATTTGAAGAATCTCAGTCTGAGCTTATCAGTTTCAAAACAGTACTAGCTAGTAAAGTTTTGGGATGCGGATTTACCAAAGACTTTAGTTCGCATCAAATTGACTCAGTCCTTACATCTCAAATTGCAAAGAAACTTCCCGGGTGGACCGTCATTAAAAGCGAACCCGATGGAAACTGCTGGTAAGACCGGCATCATTTTTATTAGAACCTCCAAAATAAGTATTGTCTTTTCTAATTAATTTTGTTTAACTTAACAGGTATAATGCAGTGTCTTTAGCCTTACTTGGGGACTCGTACCATGCAAAAACTTTACGACGAAGTGCTTATCTCAGTTATCTACTATTTCTGGTTACTAAAAACGATGACGTCTTAGTTCAGTTTCCTGAAGCCGATGTTAAAAAGAACCTTTTGACAGATGGGGCGTGGGCAAAGCCTGTATCTATGTATTTGGTGTCTCGTGTGATTGGAAGAAAAATTATTGTGTTTCGCACCGACAGGGAGTACTGTACAGGAACAATTTATGACGGAACAAATAGTGAAAGTGATAAAACTTGCGTCGCACCAATATACGTACTTCTACAAGGGGAACATTTCTCAGCGATTGCAAGAGATTCCGATTCAACAGAAATTCCAATAACAATGTATTTACCTCCAGAATTCAGAAGAAATAAGATTCCAAGAGATAAAATGCATGGGTACTTAAAAAGTAAAAGAAGACAGTATGAAGAAATCTCGTTTGTTGTTCTGACTGAGGAGATCGAAGAAAGTTCTAAATATGAAGTTAAGACTGCGAGCATTTCAAGCCCAGTTAGTAGACTACTTGCTACAAACAAATGTGAAATAGAGCAGCAATCCTTCACTAATTTTATTGGAACTGATAGAAATAAGCTTCCGGATCCCGTTATTAACATAAAGCCACCGGATAATACAGAAAGTTCGTTTTTAAAGGATAAAATGGAAGAAGAATGCGTCTTAAAATCTAATCAGCAGCCGCAGTTTAGTTCGAAAATTAAAAACCCCAAAACTGAAAGCTGTTTCTTTGCTAGTAAAGATATGGAAACTTTAAAAGAATCATTGCTACTATTGAAGTCAGATTTAGGCAATCTTAAGCAAGCAGCTCAAAATCCGAATGAGCTAACTAAATTTGTAAACGATTTAGTAACATCAACAAAGTCTTGGACAAAACATGTAACAAAAGTAATTGCTAAGTGGAAAATATCCAAAAGTTCTGTAAAACATGTTTGCAGAAGAATAATGCTGCTGCAAAGATACCAAAACGTGCAAGCACTTGTAAACGAAATGCTAGTAGATTTAAATCTTAATGATTTAGTGAAAACGTATAACGAAAGTTGCGCTCTTAGATGGAAACTTCCAACAAAAGATGGCGAACAGTTAAAAATCCAGGTCGACCGGGATAGATACGAAGAAAATATTATTGGTAGCAACACAGTAACTGAAATAATAAAAGAAGAGTTGGCTCATTCGACGACCCCAGATGAAACAGCCAAAAATTCCGACACAAAAGGTTGCAAATATGAAAAACCGACATTTGAAAAAAAGGTAATAACTCAACATGATTACTGTTTACAAAACTTTAAAACCGTTATTAATCATAAATACTAATTGCTTGTTTCCAGAGAGTTATGAATGACGACATTAATGTGGAAGACTGCGGAATCTCAAAAGATGTTTTGTGTTCTGTTCTTAAGTGTACACCAGAAGACTTAAATTACCAACCTCCAATGGAATTCAATTTTGTCATTCCCAGCGATAAAATGGCTAAATTTTTTACATATAACGGTCAAATGGGAAGGTTCATTCCTCATAAATGGAGCAATACCATTAGTGACTGCTTAACGTTTAAACAAGAGGTATGTTCTTTTTCCGCAAGAACGTGGCCAGTATATTCAGTAAAAAATATAGTGAAAGGAGAACAAACAGACTTCTGCAAACTAAGTGGACACTGCCGCTGTGGCATGAAGTTTGTAGGAACAATCAAAGAACGACCACAACCAGGATGCGATGTTACCGTTTCAGTTAAATCATTTGGCGTTTTTCATTTGAGGCAACAAAATTCAACTGCTAAACAACTAAGAGGGGAAGAGCGAATCAGGGTGGCCGAGCTTTTAAAATCAAGGAATGGAAAAACTTTATTTTTAAACGATTTATTGCATCTCCCTGCATTGCGTCATCTTCACAACAACCATCATCAAATAAGTGAAAACGTTCTTAGGAAAATACGAGCAGAAGAAAAAAGTAAAAAAAGAGTTCACTTGGATCCTGAAATGGAGTTAAAGCATTTGAAGGAACATTATATTAATGAAGACAGAGAAAAAGGACCTATTCAAGGATACATTCAGAGAAGAAATACAACTCAAGATGAGTTAGCTGTTACAATGTATAGTAATAACTCACTCAAGCTACACAGAGACCAAATGCACAGGGGGAATAAAACAACAGTTCATATTGATGCAACCGGAGGAATTTGTTGCAATCGGACATCAAAACAAACTTATCTCTATGTTGCCCATGCAGTTACTGAGATTCATGGAACCCTCATTTCTCATCCTCTTGGAGAACTTCTTTCAGAATCTCATACACAGTTGGATATTTCACAATTTCTAGAGGCAATAAAACTGGACCTTAAAAAATTTGGATACGGATTGAAAATGCCTTTTGCCGACACAGTTGTATGTGATTTTAGTTATGCAATGTTGCATGGAATATCCAGAGGCGTCAATGATGAAACCTTGACGAAATATTTTGAAAGGTCCTACAATTTTCTCTGTGAGGGTAAACCATGGGAAACAACAAAGTCAGTACTATTTATTTGTTCCTTTTGCATTTAGTGAAAGCTTTCCAGAGAAATTTGTATAAGAAACTGACAAAATCCAAAGCAAACAAAAAAATTGTAGAGCTTGCCATGAAGGCGCTTGCACGAATTCAAGAATGCTTTTCTGTTAACGAGCTGATTGCAAAGTGTCAAGTTGTAGTGCAAATTTTTGGCAAGGAACTTCTCACCGAAGACAAAATTTCTGCTTTTGTCACTGAAATTAATATATCAAAAACGGATCAAACAAACGATGCAGCAGACGTACTCGATGACGAGAAAGAGTTCAGTTACGAGTTATTTGACATATCTGCAAAGGAGGAAGTAAAATTGCTACGTGAAAGTTCCAAGTTTTATCACATTTTTAAAAAAATACGGGAAGCACCAGAAAATACTGAAATAGAGGATGATAAAGACGCGTTGGTAAATAATTCTTATTACTGTCCTACGGTTCTAAATACATTAGAAAAAGATTATATGTCACTCTGGCCAATCTGGTCAGCAGCAGTTCATCAGCAAATGGGAAACACTGAATTTCTACGTGTGACTAATGCTGCAATTGAATCAGAATTCAACATGCGAAAGTCCGTGTATAAAACTGGTAGAGGAAGGCTTTACACGGACTATATAAGGGACAGCAAAACATACCATGATGCGAGGCTAATCGAAGCAGTAAATAACTTTCTCCGAGAAAAGAAAATTAAAACCACGAAGCGTAACAAGAAGCCAGTTGATGCCAACAATGACCTGAGCAAAGAGAAGTGGAGCAAACGTCACCAGTCAAGAAAAACCAAATACTTTACTCCTTCACATGATTGGAAGATAAAAGTGGCAAGCAGCAACATTAAGTCAAAACTTAGTAGGAAAAGAAATGTTAAAAGTAACTCAACTCCAAGCAACGATGCTGATCCGGAAAAAAATACTCAGTCAGATGTAGATGCAAAAACGGGGACTCCGCAACCAGAAGCAAAATTCTAGTGAGTCTCGTACACACAAGTTATTTAAACATTAAATACTTCAGGAAATAAAAATCCGCGTATTTCTAGAACCAAACTTGCCGGAGAAACAGGATTCCAGTATCCATTTTAAATCATGGGATGCAGACTCTAGCTCACTTAATCCAAACCAGCAACCATTCTTAGCATGTGAGTTCTTTAAAAGAAATACGGCATTGAAATGCCATGAATCTTACCAACTTTGTTTTTGTTTAATAGACAGCACGAGCGTGAACACTTCAGACTCAATTTATACAAATTTGCTGCATTGTCAATTAGAAGCTATAACGAATGGCGCTAAAGTTTTGCGGCTAACACGAAGACTGTATAATATGGGCCTAAAAATTTCTAATGTCATTAATGTTGACGAAGTCATTTCTTTTGGTTCAGAAGAGGCAAACTATCAGCTTAAATCTGTAATTACTCATAATGGAGACACAATATTGAACGGTCATTACATGACGTATATATTCGAGCGTGGTACTATGTATTGCATGAATGATCATTTGGTTTATCCGGCATCCAAACTCGATGGGGATCCGTACGTGTTACTCTACGCAAAAAGGGTGTAAACTTTTAAGATTTTGTTTGTTCGTCTATTTATTTTTAGCATTATAAACTGTAAATTAAGGAGTTACGAATTTAAATATACGTTTTTATAATTTGTAGCATACTTCAACCAAATGATGTAAGGAATTGTAAAATATTATAGTTTGTTAAACCAAAACTAACCATTTGTGTTCAATTTAAAGGGTTTCTTTTAGAAAACTACAGGAAATTATTTGTTTAACTTTATTCTTTGAATGTTAGTCTAGAAGCCGTTGTGTAAATTACAAAAATTGGTAGCTTTAATGATCGTTAGCTCAGATAATATTTGTCAATAGTTAATCAAACATTTTGTAATCAGTGTTGATATTTCCTGCATTTAAAATAATAAAAATCCAAAACAACTAAAGCAAAGTTTGTGTAAATCTTTCCGCATTCATCTTGTAGCTTAGGTCAAACGCAAAATTGAACATTAACTAGAATATGGTAAGCCGTGACAAATTAATCAACGAATGGCATTTGAGCATGAATTAATACTTAAATTTGAGTCAGCGTTGCCGAAAATTTGTGAACCTGGCATATTGATAAGATCTTAAAAATAAACGTTATTTGTTCTGAGTTTGTATTTATCATTATACTCCAACGAATCGCCATTTGTTGAATGATTTGATGAAAACAAGGGACTCTCATACTACAATTCTGTTTTCAAATTGCAAGGCACAATTTTAAATCATAAACGTACAGACTAAGTGATGGAATTAGAAATGTGATGGAATTTTAACCAGAAATTAAAATTCTATCATTTAAGCCAAATTTTAACTGTATTGAGTCGGATGAATCCATTTTCATGTTAATTCTGGATTTCCTACGCATTTTATCATCGTATGGAGTATTGGATTACTAAACTACAGTAGACTTCTGAACTCTCTGGGATGTACATGGTAGATTCAAATTTGGCTCCTCTCTCACGTGACACTGTCCATTTCATACAGTCCATCCAAAAAGGGGTGGAAAATGGAATAAGGCGCACACTTATGGGAGTGGAAATAAATTTTCAAATCCACGAAGGTGACGATTTGATTTGCAGCTCAGTTTTTATTGGGTAAAATATCCTGAAATAACCGAAAATTCTTTTAGAGATATTTTTGTGGATTAAAAACGGTTAGAAAATTCCAAAACCGCTTCTACTTATCGGTAATTTAATACCAAAGCGAAGTATTTATTTTCTGGTGTTACTTCCCAAACGAATATTTGCTGACAAACTGTGGCATGGAGAAAAAGGAATGTATAGTTCGCACCTACGGATCTTTGTGACAAATTCGACCACGTTTTGGTTTTGAATCATTATTATTTTGTCATTGGCGTGATCTATTTGGGGTATATGAATAAAATTAGCGCCGAAAGGTTGATAACTGAACGACTAGTAAACATTATGCTTAATGCCTTGAATAAAACAAAAAATCACCACAAGATATTAAATGTGGTTACAAAATGTGAGAAAATCTCCACATAATTGAAATTGATTTTAAACTCAGGAACACAAGTCAGGGTAGCTCCCACACACCCACAATACACACACTTATGCCTGTGGTAAAAATTAAAACAGTACACCCATCCCACAATCCTTTGTTAATCTGCGTCATTGTGTAATTGGTTTAAAATAACAGTTACAGGGATTTAGTATTTATTGTGAAGTAACAACTTGCAAAACGTTTATAAACTTATACTTTTTGTTTAGAAATTTAATGCATAAAAATCCAAAATGGTATGCGAAGTCGTCTGAATAGCAGGAGGAAATTCATTTTTAATTTCAAAACTCCACACCCCCCACATAAACGTAGAATTATTAGAACATTTGTCCCAAAGCATTATAGTTATTTGAGCCCTCGATCCAAAAAATGTTTCTGTGATTGGGTATCGGAGTCCTTAGATCTAGGATAAAAACTACATAATAAAAATAACTATAAAAACCAAATAGGAATTTTGATCTGAATCAATTTTTCCAATATGCTGCCTAATATTTTAAAAAAAACATCAGGTAGATACACCCCCATCCGATTGAATGAATTTTCTGTTACTTCGGGCTCTAGTGTATTCCTTCCCCATAATGGCATTCCTCTGGAATCAGTTTGGTCAGGATAACTAAGACGTCGTTTGTATGGCTGGTAGAAATTTTAACAATGTTTGTTGCTGCCATCACCACACTCTTTCTGTTTTCATTTCTTGTTTTCCATTCTGGCAATGGACGCAAGGGACGCAAGGGCGTCCTTTTTCAAAGGACAGGCTTTGCAAAATTTTGGGTAGGGGTATGAAAAGCCGTTGGGGATGGTAGGAATATGTTAACGATTTTTACTTTCACATTTCAGATTCCTTCGTTCAGCAATTAAAATTTGCGGATCCTAATTTGTCCAAGGTACATTATTTATATTTTTTGATCTTTCGCGATCACAGAATTTTCCCGGGGGCTACGAGGCACGAATGATCCACAGACAAAGGCATACTATGGTAAAAATTTGGTGGGCCATGACGACTGCTTTCCAGTCGTTCCATTATTAACTATGATTTTTACATAACGCATGCATTATTTTAAAAGACTAATGTACCCTTCCACTACAAAATTTTCTGTTACTGGGCATTGAAATGGTCCTAAGACCTAAGGCTGAATGTGGTGTGATTTTGGTGTGGGGTAGAGAAGTCGTTTCGACACGGAGATATATTTTACACCCGACACACCATGTCGGTCAGAAGTCTATGTTCATTTACATCACATATTATTTTAATTTGTTCCGATCGATAGATATTTTTGAAACTAGGCGAAATGGCTCAAATAGCCAGGGCTTTATGAGGTTTATTTTTGGTCTGGGTATGAGAAGCGGTTTGGATGGCCGGGAATCCACTATATTATATTATAAATGGCCCTTCCGATCGATAAAAGTTTCCGTTAGTGTGCACCAAAGTGTCCTCAGACATTTGTGTTAGATGTGGTATAAGTTTCGTAGAGGTATGAAGATTTTAGACGTGCAAGAATATTTTACATAAACAATTATTCAGTAAATAAAATTAATGTTATTTTTGAACATCAATTTTTTTGAATTCTTCCGATCGAAAGATTTTTTCAGAAATTGGGAAATTATTTTAAGTGCCTTCCGATCCACAGAATTATCTGTTATTGGGCACAAGTGTTCCTAGAATGGGGGCATAATGTGGTATTAGTTTGGGTCGGGGTATGAGAAGTCTTTATACGCGGTAGAAATATTTGAAACTTTTATTTGAAAATTCTCGGACTCCCACAGCACGTAATTTTTTTAAGCATTTCCAACATATTTATTATATTTTGAGTGCCTTCCGATCTACAGAATTATCTGTTATTGGGCACAAGTGTTCCTAAGAATGGGCATAATGTGGTATAAGTTTGGTCGGGGTATGAGAAGTTGTTTACGAGGTAGAAATATTTGAAACTTTCTGTTTTGAAAATTCTCGACTCCACAGCACGTAATTTTTTTTAAGCATTTGTCCAACATATTTTATTATTTTGAGTGCCTTCCGATCGACAGAATTATCTGCTATTGGGCACAAGTAGTCCTAAGAATAGGGGCATAATGTGGTATAAGTTTGGTCGGGGTATGAGAAGTCGTTTACGAAGTAGAAATATTTGAAACTTTCTATTTGAAAATTCTCTGAACTCCCACAGCACAGTAATTTTTTTAAGCATTTGTCCATCATATTTTATTTATTTTGAGTGCTTCCGATCTACAGGAATTATCTGTTATTGGCACAAGTGTTCCTAAGAATGGGGGCATAATGTGGTATTAGTTTGGTCGGGTATGAGAAGTCTTTTACGCGGTAGAAATATTTGAAACTTTTTATTTGAAAATCTCGCGACTCCCACAGCACGTAATTTTTTAACTTTGTCCAACATATTTATTTATTTGAAGTGCCTTCCGATCCACAGAATTATCTGTTTTATGGGCACAGTGTTCCTAAGAATGGGGGCATAATGTGGTATTAGTTTGTCGGGGTATGAGAAGTCTTTTACGCCGGTAGAAATATTTGAAAGGTTCATTTGAAATTCTCTGACCCCACAGCACGTAAAATTTTTTAAAGCATTTGCGTCCAACATATTTTATATTTTGAGTGCCTTCCGATCTACAGAATTATTGTTATTGGGACACGTGTTCCTAGAATGGGGGCAAATGTGGTATTAGTTTGGTCGGGGATGAGAATCGTTCTGAAAGTTATTAATTATGAATTTTTCGCATAAGCGTTTTAATGCATTTTTGAAGACTAAATTGCGACCCTTTCGATCGATAGATTTTTCTGTTACCAGGCACGAATGGTCGTTAGTACAAGGCATCATATGGCTCAGTTTGGTGCGGGGTACGAGTGACGGTTACAAGTGGCGGTTATATGTAAAAGTTTCTTTAATGTTTCTCATTAAAAAGGTTAGTTATTATGTTTAAATGGAGTTTTGATGTCGGTTCCATAACTAACCAATAGCCGTTAAAAAGTCGTTAATTACTGTTACCGCAAAGTTTTAGAAGACAAAAAAATTTTGGCTGGAGGGGTACGCGAAATCTGTGTTTTTCGGCATACACGTGTGGTTGTGATACTTAAATGTTTCCCTGTCTCAACTGGAATTTCATGAGCAGCCTGGAAGTGCTGCATGATGCCGAGATATGAGAGGAAATCCTTGCTTTCTAAATAGTTTTCTCTGAAAGAACCCTTCTGGTTAGTTTTCTAGTACAAAGATTACACTAATGTGAAAAAGGTGAAATGAAAACAAATCATTTTGCAGTAAGCACGACAAGTAATTAATTACATAATTAATTGTTGAACTTGTTTTGAATTGTTGAAGTTGAACTTTGCTTCACTGAAGTTGTCCTAGCTTATTAAAAATTTATGTGGTATTTAGTCAGAATAGTCTGATATTGAAATGAGGAATTTTTAGGCAGCTTTAATAAGTAGGTAATAATTGATTGTAAATTTATTTGCACTGTTCTGTCAATAGATTTTGAGGGCAAAAGGTTTACAGTACAAATTTTAATATTATGTAAAGCTTGATGCTGGATTTTAGAAATATTAAAAAGTAATATGACGATGTGGCAGATGTTTTTAAACATACAAGTAGAATTACTTGTATTACTATCAGACATTATCGTTTGAATATTGGGTTTTACCACAACAGCTATTGCTACTATAGCCAATTTTTAGAGTTGTAATATATTTTTGTTCTTATGTACTCCATTTCTTATGGCCTTTGAAATTCCAAACGTGTTCATATCTACAACATTAAATGAACATCAATATCAGCAAGAAGCAGCCTTCTAAAACAGTTTGAACATATTATTTATCATGCAAAGTTAAAGTGGTACCGCAATTCGATTTGCATACACTTACGGTTTAGTTTTGAATCGACTCACATCTTTTTCCAAATGGATACAATGGAACTTCCTTTCTTGCCTTTCCGATCTTCTGTAAAATATTTGAGTCCGAAAAATGTAAGGTATAGAGAATTACTAGATATCAAGCCTGCAAAAAAAATTAAAGCATTTTTCTTCTTTTTATACCTGCTTTTTGGATTGTTTCCTCCTTCATAGTTGTTGTTACTGTTGGCTTACTAAACACCCAAACTTCAGTTCCTTTTTGAAAACTCGTCAATGTCTTCGTCTTGACAGAAACGTAGGTAGAAAGCTCATCCCCATTCAAAAAATATTTACTGATAAAAGCAATTGAGATTGAAACCGAGTATGATTCCAACAAGGAGTCTTCGGCTTCCTCAAGACTGACCAGTGGAATAGTCCAGCTCACAGGATCCTTTTTGTTTACAGTTTCGTCATTTCTCAGGAAAAGTCCATTTGATAGTTTCTCAAGCAATTCTTTTTATTCCCAAACACAAACGCCTGTCCACCATCCAAGGCCTTGAGCAACGTCGATCTTTCCAAGTACCAAAATCAGTGGCCCATTTGACCCCAGACAAAAAAAATGGGTGTCCATGCACAGTTTGTGGCTGTAGCTGCTTTGAAGTTCCCATGTTGGATACTTAAACTGTTTCCTGTCTCAACTGGAAAATGGTGAGCGTCTTGGAAATGCTTTATGATTTCGGAGCGCTCGGAAGTGCGTACAGTAAATTTGCAATTGTTGTAGCTAAGTCCGTGACATATTCGCACAGATGTGAGCAATGGACTAGAGCAAAAACAATGAAAATTAAATTTAAAAAATAGCTGCAAGATGCACTACTTTCTAACTTTGCAAAAAAAACTTACTTGTGACAACAATACAGAGCATGTTTAGCAAGGTCCTGCCGTTTGAAAGTTTCTGGGCAGCCACGCTCCTTAAATACACAGCTGAAACTTCGGTTATCTAAAATTCTTCAAGAGCCTAGTTGCGTATTTTTGTCTCGCCATATGGAGCCCTGCAATGCGGACACAATTTTAGGTTTCTGCTGCAACCTCCACATTTGTGTGCCCGCTA